>JAQGAK010005223.1:0-10610 GCA_034696945.1 Lipothrix lubbocki | reverse complement strand
GTGGAATAAAAGAGTCAGTACCACACTGACAGAGTTACCAATAAGTCAGATTGAAGTCGTGTTCAATTTATTCACCACAAATTATTCATGTTCATATAAACTCACCATATAGAAATAAGAATTGTATACACACAGAATACAAGATATTACACTACAATTGACAAAACACAAGTTCAAAGCTCATTCACTAAACCCTCTGGAGTGCCATGTATGTCATCAAAAGTTCAGGACTGTACAAAATTTGACCATCCACAAACTGAGCGCTCACAAGGGATTTCGCTACAAATGTGACTTATGTCAAAAAGACTTTTCAACAATGCAGTATACTTGAAGAGACACAAACGAGTGGCACACAATGATCCTTCTTACAAATGTGGATTATGCTTCGAAAAATTTTGTCAGTTGTGTGATTTCTGGCGACACAAATCAATTTCTCACAGTGTTCGTGCTAAATGTGAATTCTGTCCAAAAGAGTTTAAATGTTTGCAAGGTTTAACAATACATAAATTAACTGTGCATGTTGGTGCTCGTCAAAAATGTGTGTCATGTCCAAAAACCTTTCCTAACTTGTCAAGTCTAAGACGGCATCAATTAACTGCGCATGTTGGCGTTCGGCACAAGTGTGACACATGTCCGAAAACGTTTGCTCAACTTCCATATTCAAGACAGCATAAATTAGCTGTGCATGATGGTTTTCGTCACGAATGTAAATCATGTCCAAAAACGTTTGCTGGATTGAAGAATTTAAAACAGCATAAATTAGCTGTCCATGATGGTGTTCGTACTTAACACGGCGGACATATGACATTATAAACGAATATCTGCTCGTCTGGGTATTTGCAACAGCATAAAATAACGATGCATCACGCATGTCCCAAAAATGTCACGTTGTCCACAACAATCACTTTAATCCTCGTTAAAAATTTAACATTGTCGGCTCTGGATTTCTGAATAAATAGCTGCTGAAGTTCAATCTACATTTACACATTAGAATCTACTACACATATACTTGTTATTTGAGAAACTACCTGACTTTATCCTGTAAATAAATGCAAATGCTTATGTATAGTACAAAACTAAACAACGTATTGACACATAAAAAATCATATACAAAAATAAAGTATTGAAAACCTATACTAAATAATGGTTTCACGACTGGTTATTATTTTGTTTTGTAAAACTATAAAACAAATTTGACATTCTATGCGCTATTTACTTTTATTTTTCAATTTTACAATTAAAACTGATAGTAAGTAATAGGGCTGGGAAATCGCGAAAAACACGATAAAATTAAAAATCCATAATAGAGTATTCCCAGTTGGGTAAATTGTTTTATTGGACATCCAAACATCCCAAAACCACAAAAATAAAATTTGAAAAACGCAAAATGCGCGAAAAATAGTGTAAAAACTCAAAATACTGCGAAATATACAAACTTTTCACGAAATACCGCAAAATTTGAGCTCCAACAACTTTTTTTGGAATTTATTGTACAAAAACGTCAATTTTAGTTAAAAAAATAAATTCCAAAATTGTTTTTATCTACTTTTGGCTTTAAAAACTGCTCAAAATTGAAAAGAACTCGGTGAAAATGGTGAAAATGATGTTAAAAACCGCAAAATAAAGCCAGAATAAACAATAAGAAACTGTGTATAAAAATCGCGAAATGCCACGAAATTTCGCCATCAATTTCGTTATACCGCGAAAAATTGACTATATAATTTTGCGAAATTTTTAGGGCCAAACACGCGAAATGGTCCCAGCCCTAGTAATTATTCAAAATTGAAACTGGCGAATACAGTGCAAACATGTCATCCCATGGAAGAGAAAAATCGAATTAAAATGCAATATCGGCAATTTTAACAGTGAAGAAAACAAAGAAATTGCACGGCACAAAATAATTGTCCATAATATTCCCAAAAGTAACTGCAAACCTACTGCGACATACAGAAACTCTTTCGCCGTTATGTATAGAAAACAATTTGGCAAATGCTACTATTACATGTAGAAGATTTCCCTTAAATAGAGAGGTGCCTTATAGCGAGACTCCAGTCTTAATGCACCATCAAATGGGTTAACTCCAACAATCTAACCAAATTATAGTCTAAAATATAATTAATACGGTTCATTTTGTAACAAAATTTTTGCACATCCTTTAAACGAAACGAACACTTGAAATGAGGGTGTATAGTCAAAAGTCATATATGGTAGAATAAGCCTCTACTACACTCAATGAATTCTGAAAGTCCGTGGACTGGGAAGCGGGCTTGTATGATTTTATTTCTCAGATTTAAATTCCATGCTTTCAAACATTCCCACAAAATTATTTTTAAAATTACAAGTTTAAATTTAGGAGTTATTGTTAATTGCTAAATATTCACAATTTAATGTATTCAGTTTAGTGTTGGCAAAACGACAATGCCCTCGTGCTTATGCCCCCTGCTGCGAATGCCCTGCCCATTGGGCAAATGACCACAAAATTTGTCCATGGCAAAAAATTGAAACTGCCCAATTTGAGGCAGAAATCGGGGCATTTTAGAAAAAAATCTGGGCATTTTGGCCCCTTTAAAAATTTTGTTTTTAAATTCTACAAAAAAATAATAAACGACAATCTATCGTCAATAAATTGGTAACAATTAGTAATCATAATATAAAATAAATTCTGAAAACGTAAGATTTCTGTCGCAAAAATACATTCATGACAAACTTTCAAAAATGATCAAAATTTAAAAACAAGTGTGGTCGTAATAGTATTTTTGGGGTGTTTTCAATAATGGGCGAAAAATATACTAAGATTATAAGTGTTATTGCTTAAAATGTATAAGCTATGTTAGATTAAATTATAAAACATAACCCAAATTATTTTGTTTTTGCAAGTGCAGATTCCCATTCGGCTTTGCTGATATTTGAGGAAATGGGGCAGCAGTGCAACCTGTGCTCCTTAGAATTTGCAACCGAAACGATCCTGCAAGGGCACGTGGCTTCCTTTCATCCAGACGAAGATGTAAGGAGAGTTCAGCCTAATTTTCCCGACGTCACGGAAAACGAGGAAATTGAGCCAGAGGTCATTCAACTGGATGAGGAGGCGGATAATGATGAGACCAGGAATCGAATTCAAGAAAAGCAACTACCCACAACCACAGAAATTGTTAAAGAACGTGTAACTCTTCAAATTATAAAGCGAGTAAAGCAGAGTGATTGTTATCAATGCAAAGTCTGCCTGAAAACATTCTCTCTGCTGCGTTATTTCCGGAAGCATTTAGCAATCCCTGAGGAAACAACCCCTAGCGAATGTCAGAAACGTTATCAAATCCGTAATAACGATTGTTATTTGCCTGCAAGTCATAAATCCTGTACTGAAAAAATTGTCGCCGCAGAATCTGGACAAACAGCCAAGGAACGACAGGACGTTAGAGCGCCGATGCAATGTGATGGATTTCAATCTAAAGAACAAACAATCAGCAACGAAGTTCCCCAGCAAGAGTTGAGAGACAATGTGATACCAAGGAGTGAAGGAAATAACCCTGGGGAAAATGGCAGCAGTAATGTAAGACAATCAACAATAAATCATGGGATTTTCCAAGATCATCCCCAAGCACGCGGTAACAAAGCAGAGTCCAAAGAATTAGCTACAAGCACTGAAGTTGAAACCCCACCAGTAGAAACTGTAACAATCTCTCCGTCAGTGCAGACTACAACTTGTCAAGAATGTCATCTAACGTGTGCTTCATTAAAAAAGCTCTGTATTCATTATGTAAAACACCACAATCTCCCTGCAGTGTCCTTAACTCACGTTGACAACCATGGATTTTGTCATAAATTCAAAAGAAACCTAGGGAGTAATAGCAAAAATGTTGCTCACCATCTTAACAAACCACGTAGATATCAACTACGCAAAAAGAGATTTGACAACTTGTCCTTGTTAAATCAAGAGGACTTATCCCCCCACAAGCAATGTCGCCAGAACCATCGGATATGCCAAGCAAAATTTTCCTCAACCACAAACCTAAAAAAGCTCAAATTAGTTGTTCACCATGATCGGCGGAAAGTGTGTCGTAAAACGTTTGGTCGAAAACCAAAACCAGACACATGTATTTCCAGCTCTAATAAAGTCCGACAACCACAAGAAACAGTTTACAAACCGAAGAAACAAATAAACCACACAAACTGCCACAGATGCAATATCTGCAAGGAAAAATTCTCTAGACGGCTACATTTAAAACGACATAAAGTAACGGTCCACCAAGAAAATCCCCTGGAATGCGTCAGCTGCGGAAAGACGTACAGTAGTGTCCAAAATGTAAACTTTTACCGACAAAGGGTCCATGAAGGACTTCGCAATAGGTGTGACGTATGTCATCGAGAATTCGCAAGAAAGTATTACTTGGAGCAGCATAAGCTGACAGCACATGGGGATTGTCGTTACAGCTGTGACATATGTCGGAATGAATACAGGACGACGTATCTTTTGAAGGTTCATCAAAGAGTGGCACACGATGGTCTTACAAATGCGAATGGTCACAAATGCGAATTATGTCCAAAAACATTCCCTCTAATGTGTCAATTAAAACGGCATAAATCAGTGGTTCACGAGGGTGTTCGTTACAGGTGTGAGGTGTGCCTGAAGGAATACCGCACATCCTATACTTTGCGGCAACACAAACGAAAGGAGCATGATGGATTTCGTCATGTTTGTGAAATTTGCCAGAAAGAATTTAGGGAATTGCCGTATTTAAGAAACCATAAATTAACTGTGCATGATGGTGTTCGTTACAAGTGCGAGTCATGTTCGAAAACTTATAATCAATTGAGGAATTTAAAGATACATAAACGAGCGACCCACGATGGTTTTCGCAACACTTGTGACATCTGTCAAAAAGATTTCTGCACGTCACAATATTTGAAGAAGCACAAATTAGCGGTACACGAAAATTCGGAACGTACATCCCTGGATATCCCACCGTCGTCAAACAAATTAGTTTTTGTTACCACACGGAAAACTAGAAGTTCATTTTATCCTGATTAATTGATGTACATGGTACACTTG
Source organism: Lipothrix lubbocki (assembly GCA_034696945.1). Taxonomy (NCBI): domain Eukaryota; kingdom Metazoa; phylum Arthropoda; class Collembola; order Symphypleona; family Sminthuridae; genus Lipothrix; species Lipothrix lubbocki. The sequence continues at coordinate 5,563 of JAQGAK010005223.1, read as the reverse complement.
AACCTCGCTATAAGAGCCCTCCATATAAGAGAATTCTCTCTATAAGAGATCCTATGGGCTCGCATGTCATACATGGTTATATGCATACGAGCTCTATTTATAAGAGAATTTCTATATGACAGCCAGATTTTGGTGATTTATAGCAGCGTTCTCTTATAGCGAGGTTCCAGTGTATGACACTATGACACTATGACAATGTCATTGTCAAAAATGTGTTTTCCAATTTCCAGGAGCGATTTTGACTGCGCCTAACAATAACAAACTGTGCTTAATCACAACTACAATACAATCATAACGGGTATGGAACAGGCGACAAAATATTTTAAAAAATCAGTAAAATTATTTTTAAACGTAAAATTTACTGGCTGTGGTTAATAAAACTGACTATAATTTAGTAGCTTGTAAAGCTTTTGAACTATATTAGCTTAAATGGGTTTATTAGTATGTACATATTATCATCATAAAATCGTATTGTTAGATTTCTATTCAATATGCTTGGTAATTTCATTATTGTTGAATCATGTTTCACAAATTAAAACAACACATTCCACGACGATTTTAATACATTAAGGATATCATCTTACAGGAATAATTTTGCCGGCAAAGGATCCCAAAGCACCAATCCCTATCCCTTGAACATTAAAAATGGTACCTTTTGATTGTCTCCACACTCAATGCTATCTAGAAATCCTTCGACTCCTCAGACTGCGAAGCGGGCTTATGTGATTTAATTTTTCACATTCACATTTGTCGCCGGCCAAGAACATACGTCAAACACAAAGTATTCGCCCGGAAATTATAAAGTTGTAGTTGAATATTTTGACAATTTCATGGACTGGAATTATATAACAATTTAATTCATATTCGGTAAAATTTCCCGTCGGTGTCAGAAGGTGCTATCGGCAATAAACTACATTTTATCCGAATTATGATTTCGTCATTCCTACGATAACTCGTAAATACAAAGGTATTTTATTATATCTAAATTTTTTAGCGCATATACATATTCTTGGGACCTCTAGTAGTAACCTTGATACTGAATTAGACCACGATCACAATTATATTCATTCGGAAATTTTTATAACGTGACTTATGTGAGTTTGTTGAAGTTGTTGGAAATAATTTTTATTCGTGCTTTCTAACAAACAATTACATATAACGTTTTATCCGAATTAGTGTGTATTTAATAAAACGAAGAATTTTATTTACTTTATCATTGTAGCACTGCACCTGAAGCCGGAATAATAAGTTAATATAGACACTAAATTCCATTGAATCGGGGAAACATTGATATGCCTTATCGTATAAATCATTGACGGATCTGTTCGTCACACATTATGAATGTACTTTTGGTATATGGTAACACATTATATTATTGCTGGAAGTTGTGCTCTTTTGATGTGTGAAATTGATATTATTTATTTCTCAGTTGTATTTGTATAGTAAAAATATTAAATTATAGTACATACACATTTTATTAATATAGTTTCTAAATAATATTATGTAATGTTTTTAAATTTCAGATTGGATCTACCACATGCCAACATGCCACTAAGGTGCTCCTTGTGCTTCGTAAAATTTGAAACAGAAAAAGACGTGCGAATACATTTTACTTACTTTCACCAAAAAAGCGATGTCAGCGAACTTCAAAATGCTAGTCCTGTCGCCCTGGAGGAAGTTAAAGGCGAATCGGAGGATCTACTAGCAGAGAATATTCAAGTTTCTAGTCAATCCCCAGAGCACAGACCGTATCCCGAGCTATCCCAACTCACGATTAAATCGTCAAATATATCCGTTCTTAACCCAAATGAAATCAAACTACCAGAAAATGAGGACGGACAACTTGACATAAAACCAATGACTGATTGCGACAAACCTACGAAACATGAAGAAGAAGAAGATGAAGAGCACGCCTTGATGACATTTGAACCTGGGCTCCCCAAAGAAGAGAAAGACGATCCGCCTCCTGATCATAACAAAAACAAAGAAAATATCCGGGTGTGTTCTGAAATCATTTTGAAACCGTCAGCTGGTAAAGTCAAAGATGAAATCTCTGTGCTAAATTCTTCCGAATCACTTCCAGTGGCTCAAGTTATATCTTGTCAGGAATGTCATCTCACTTGCGCTTCATGTAAAGACCTCTGTACCCACTACTCGAGAGATCACAGCCTACCAGTAGTCGTCCTAACTAGAGTTAACGAGCTCGCAGAAGCGAAAGAAGGCCGATTTTCAGATCCTGGCATATCCAAACAGAATATCGGGCTTAATTTTGAGTCAACACCTTCTATTGTTGAAGCGGAAGGCGAAATCCCGGTACTGAACACATTTGACGCAACTCCATCTCTGCAGACCACAACTTGCCAAGAATGTAATCTCACCTGCGCATCCTTTGAACACCTCTGTGTACATTATTCAACAAGTCACAAACTCCCGGTAGTTGTCTTGACCCGACTTGACAAACATCAGCTGGGTCAAAAATACCGACAAATCCTTCCAGAAAAGAACAAGAGCAGTTGCCTTAAATGCGCCATGTGCCAGCAAACGTTCGCTGCTCTAGATTTGCTTTGGACGCATAAGCGCAACGGACGTTGCACTATTCGCGAATCGAGAGACACCAAGAACAACAAGCGGAAAACTAGTACGGCGAATTTGACGAACGTCAATAAACGTGGCGTGTCCCAAAGCAGATCCTCTAATTCCCAAAATGATTTTGAGCATCAAAATTTAGATCCACCCAATAGATTGCAGCACAAGCGTGGTGCTCGTCCAAAAGAATTTCCCACTTCGATCTCCCAACAGCAACATGAATTAACAACTTATTACAAGAATTCTCGCACGAAATGTCATTTATGCCGGAGGGAATTTCATAGTCGGGAAGTTCTACGCGAACATAATTTAAAAGTACATGATCGCATGTGCATTAAGTGTGACTTATGTACCAAAACATTTACTTCATTCAGCTATTTAAAGAACCATCAACTAACTATCCACGATGGTTTCCGCCACAAGTGTGATTTGTGTCCGAGAGAATTTGGTCACTTGCATCATCTCAAGTCGCACAAATTAACGACACACGCCGGCTTGCACTACAAGTGTGATCTGTGTCCGAAAGAATACACTCAGTTGGATGTGCTGACTAAGCACAAGTTAGCTACGCATCAGGGCTTGCGGCACAAATGTGATGAATGTCCGAAAGAATATGTTGAGATTGCAGGTCTTAAGTGGCACAAACTGACTGCGCACGCTGGTTTTCGCTACAAGTGTGACGTCTGTCAACAAGAATTCCACACTGCGTCATATTTGCGGCGGCATAAATTGGTTAGGCACGAAGGTTTTAGCTACAAATGTGCCTTGTGTCAAAGACAATATAAATGTATGTCGTCCCTAACCTCCCACAGCAGAGAGATCCACAATGGTTTACTGTACAAGTGTAAACTATGTGGACAGCACTTTCGGACATTGCTATCCTTAAAGCGTCACGAAGTAACGGCACATCATGACGAGATAGGGGAGCAACCACGAGGGAACGTTGATAATTACAATCAAAATTTGTTCAATGTTGTAAACACAACGGGTGTTAAAACATCTGCTAGAAATAACACTCGAGACGAATGTAATCAGTGGAAACATATTAAGTGTCACAAGGTGTCTACGCCTGCTGGCTTGCGGTACAAGTGTGATGTCTGTCAAAAAGAATTTACTGGTTTGCAAAATTTAGGGCACCATAAATTGAACACGCATGAAGGTTTCATCTACAAATGTAATTTGTGCCTAAAGCAATTTAAAAATTTTTGGTCTTTAGAATACCACAGCAAAAAGACCCATAATGGTTTACGGTACAAGTGTAAAGTGTGTGAACAAAAATTCAGTAAATTGGCTCTTTTAGAGCGACACAAATTTGCTGCACATCAGGACGATATGAGGAAGCAACCACAAAACGTTGTTGTGTCCAACCAAAATTTGCCTAATATAGTCAACACATCTGTTGTTGAAGTTGAAAATAGCCAGGTCAATAATCGCCAACGTAGACAACCAGGGCGTGAATTCATACGAAAATCATCAAACGTCAAAATACGTAGAAATAACATCTCAGAAGAACATGTTCAGTTGAACAGTATTGAATGCCAAAAATTTACTACGCCAGCTGGTTTGCGATACAGGTGTGATGTTTGCCAAAAAGAATTTACTAGTTCAGAAAATTTAAGGCACCATAAATTAAAGTCGCACGAAAGTTTTATCTACCAATGTAACTTGTGTCTAGAGCAATTCAAAAGCTTTTGGTCCTTAGAATACCACAGCAAAAAGACACATGATGGTTTACGGCACAAGTGTGAATTGTGTGAACAAAAATTCAGTAAATTGCTTCTTTTAAAGCGACACAAATTTGAGGCACATCGGGACCAAATAAGGAAGCAACCACAAAGCGTTGATAAGCCCAAACAAAATTTGCTTAATATTGTCCGCACATCCGTTCTTGACGTTGAAAATAGCCAGGTCAATAATCGCCAACGTAGACCGCCACGGCGTGAATTCATACAAAAGTCATCAAGCGTCGAAATTAATAGAAATAACATTCCAGAAGAATATGTTCAGTGGAAAAGTATTAAGTGTCAAAAACTGACTACGCCTGCTGGTTTAAGGTACAAGTGTGATGTCTGTCAAAAAGAATTTGCTAGCTTGGAAAATTTAGGGCACCATAAATTAAACACGCATCAAGGTTTTATCTACAGATGTAACTTGTGCCTAAAGCAATTTCAAACCTTTTGGTCCTTACGACACCACACCAAAACTATCCATAATGGTGCACGGCACAGGTGTGAACTGTGTGAACAACAATTCAGTAAATTGTCACTTTTAAAGCGACACAAGTTTGCGGCGCATCAGGAGGAAATAAGGAAGAAATCGCAAAACGTTGATAACCACAACCAAAATTTGCCTGTCAATACAGTCGTTGTTAAAGTTGGAAATAGCCAAGACAATCATCATCCACATAGACAGCCGGAGCCTAAATCCAGACCAACAGCGTCAAGTGTCAAAATGAGTGGCACTAACTTCCCAGCACGTCGAACAGAACTTCCTTTATTCAAAAATCGGAAGCAGCAGAAGTATGTAGCATTGGACAGCTTGCCATACAAGTGTGATACATGTACAAAAACATTTACTAGCCTCGGAAATGTATCCCGACATAGATTACTTGCCCATGCTGGTTTTCGCTACACTTGTAATTTATGTCAAGCACAATTTACATCTCCAAAGAATTTGAAGGAACATGGACTAAATGTACACGGTGGTAAACGGACCAAATGTGATTTATGTATACAAACATTTTCTTGCTTAAGCAGTTTGAAGAACCATAAATTAAAGGAGCACACTGGCGTCAATTCAGAAGTAGACTATCTCTAAACCGACATAAAACCAACTTGCACAATGTCTCTAAACAAATATAGTTTATGTGAAAAGACATTACAGTCCATTTTCGCTATAATAGCACACTATAAAACCACTAAAAAGTGCTGTTATAACGTGATGCTGTTATAGAGGGAAAACACTAAAAACTGTTTAA
>JAQGAK010005222.1:0-10610 GCA_034696945.1 Lipothrix lubbocki | reverse complement strand
CCCAATGAGGTGTTTGCCGCGAAAGTTTAAACAGCAAAAAAGTGTTGAGCTGCCCGCTTCATTATATGAAGTAGGATGTATATGAAAAGCATATCACACACTATGGAAGACGTATGAGTATTCTTCTTTTATAACAGCAATGTGTAACATGACATATTAGACTAGATGCGTCGGGTTGTGCTCAATTTATCAGTGAATTTCAGTCATTGCAGTCACTTCAGTTCGTCAAAAATTGCAAAGGTTTGTGTCCATTTTCCCACACGGCGAAAAGTTTTTCGAGATATGAAATGACCGTCAGACTGACTTTTGATTACTGGTCGGGAATCAAAGGATTTCCTGCGAATTACATTTCTTCGTAAGCACATAGAAATTACACGTTGCATAAATATTTATTTATATCAATTATGTATTTTATTTCAATCCCAAAAGTTGCAGCCTCATTTACAATGAACCCTGTCTTGTTTGAATCATTTTACATCATCAACGTTAAAGTATCTCATCAGGCTAATCAATTCGAAGTAAGCATTTAATAAAAATCGATTGCAGCAATGTTTTACATGCATGAAACTAATGTCAAACTATCTGGTAGAGATAACTAACGAAGGAAATACGCGCAGAAATTCATTTCAAGCTAAGTAAGCTTTAGCTGCATAACGTTTGTTCCTTAGAAAATCATTTCCAAATTAACCGTATAATACAGACGGAAAATAAATTTCCAGGAATTTAGAACGTTGTTTCTGCAAAGTAATGATAAAAGAAATTACTTCACTTCACTAAATCATTTTTCAGCAGATGAATTACTGCCCAAAATTTCTTTGCACATCAAACTGTTCACGATTCTTCGGTTTGTACTCCCACGATGTCGACATCCCACAATACATTTATCCGCGGATTTACAGATGCCGCGGCCACTGTCTGATGCAGATTGATAAATTCAAGCACCAGTATCAATAACAAATGCTTTGGAATTAATTATCAAATTAGCAACAGTTTCTGCTTGTATGAAAGTGTAAGCTTAATAATGCGAATAAGCGGAATAGCTAACTACACAAATGCTAAAGCACGACCATAGGTGTGATACAATTTATAAATACAAATAACAATGCATAATGTCCTCAAAAATCAAAGAAGGTAGGTTATAGTAATAATTAACGGTGCATAATAAGTTGCTTCATTCAGTTTACATTGGTATTCAGCACATTGAAATATTCACAATATTTTCAAAGCGGGTCTCAATTTTTACAATTGCGGTGGTAATGGAACCAAAAACTAAAATCACATGCTGTAACCCTTTACTGTAGTCCTCTTGCAAATCCTTGCATTAAATCATTAAATGGAAAGCAGCGCGCGGAGTCGAATTTGGCAGCGCGCATAATTGATGGGAATTTGGAAAGTAGTAGTGTTATTTCGATCAGCAATAAGACAATTATATTTGTTTCTGCGTTTTAAAATGCTTCTCTTTTTCTGCTGTAGTTCTACGAATTTAAATGTAAAGATGAAAAAAGAATAAAAAATTCATGATTACAGTTTCTAATATGGAAACAAGTAATTGTAAGTATTTATGGTAATATTTTATGATTTTGTGTTCTATATTACATACACATTAGCACATACGCTAATGAACTAAATGACTTGACTATGCAATTTATATGCAACTCATGTAATGCACAAATCCTTGACCTAGAGCTTTGTACGTATGCTTACGTAATATGATAATACGTAATAATATTTAAATTTAAACTGTCTGCATACTTAATTATTTTGTGATTTAAAAATGAGTCAGAAGATTGCCAATATTATGCCTATGTTAAAGACTTTTGTTCAAGTACTATTGTAATTATTATTTTATGTTCCATGTATTCAAATGCAATTGAAGTGCTCATAGGTGGAGAAATAAAGTTATAGAAGATACATATTGTATGTTTATTCATTTGAATTTTTCAAGAAAATATTTGTGTAGGAATACAATTGATTCCTAGTATTCCAGAGTATCTTCGCGGTTGTTGGAACATTATTTAATGGCCTTAATAAAATACTTTAACTACTACTGCTTAAGTTCCCAATCTTGAGACGCATTCCCATTACTTTCCCTTCCAAACACACTTCCGGCATCATTTGCTTCTAGCGCTTTATTAGAACTCCTGCCTATAAACTTGTAGTATCCCGAGCTCTGGAGAATTATCGTCCAATGGAAGTCTATATCGGACAATATTTGATTCCACCCGCGGTTATAAGTGGATTTGCCGTCATTTAACACGATATTAGCTTCCACATTATGAACGACAAAATAATTGCAGTCATCCGTTGGAAGAAATTTCCATTGTTTATGACCACTGGAATCATAAGTCGACGTGGTTTTCCAACCATTTTCGAACCGCCGATTCCACCGACGAGTCTCCACAGCCTTGGTTTCGTTACTAAAAATAATTTTGATATTTTGCGGTATCTGACTCTTGAGTGGGTGAAGTAGAGGAATTTTGTAAACTTGACAGGCCTCGTGGATTGTCCAAGAGTAGTTACTCTGCCGCATCATTACGGATACTAGACCCGAGTAAGTACTATTTCTCTCCAGTTCAGTATCCAACGTTTTGATGCAGTTCAGTACGGATGAGACATTCTTGGAGTTCAAAAACATAGACGGAACCGGGCCTGCAAACCATGAAACCAGTTTCAGGATTATTACAAATTTATTTTGTAATGACATGAATTTTGTAAATTTCTCCATTTTTCTGGATTGCTTCTTGCGCAAGGATTTTATAATATTATTACTTTTGTGATTTGATACTTTACCTCACTAAATACTTGTTTTATAATAAGTATTCGTTAAACGACTGGGAATAAAAATCGTTATATGTTATGAGAAAAATGTGGTCATAATAAATTATGATTAAGTATAAGCACTCTATGATAAAAAATTCATGTGTATTACTAGCAATATAGTACCTGCTGCTGTTAGAATTCGCTGGTTGTCTGCTATTTCACGTAAATAGGCGAGTGTATTGACCCATGGCTGGCTATTGCAGGTAGTGGTGTTCCCGTGCTGCTGAACTTCTCGTTGAATTGATTCAAATATTCTGGAGTTTCCAGTTTGATTGCTCAAAACTGTAATAAATTATCACTATTATTATTACATAAGCTTATTGCATGTTTTGCTTATAAACATATTAGCAATTATAAAAATTGGATTGATTGAGCCAAAGTTAGTCACAAATTCAGTGCGCTTGAGACACGGTCTGCAAACCATAAAAAGTTTCAAGAGGTCTATAATTTATTTCATGCTAAGAAAGGAATTTTTAGGTTTCTTCATTTTTTTGAATTGCCTCTTTGCCCATGAATTTTATAATTATCATGCTTGTTTAGATAATTTGACTGCTGTTAATTAATTATTTTGTAACTATTCCGTAAATAACGTATGTGTAGATAATAATCATCATATTGACATCTGATTTTTTTAAATGTTAAATTTCATGCAATATATGATATAAGCAAAGCATTTGTATTAATAGTAGCAATACCGTACCTGCTGCTTTTAGATTTCGTTGGGTTTCTGCAATTTTACTTAAATTTGCGATTGTATTGGCCAAGGACTGGGTATTCCTGGCAGTGGCCATCCCCTGCTGCCTAACTTCTCCTTGGACTCTTTCCAATGTCTCGGCGATTCCAGTAGTTTTATTGGTCAAATCTGTAATGAATTATTACTATTACATTAGCTTGTTGTCTGAAAAATAATCACAATATAAAGAAAGAACCTTTTATTTGGTTATAACAATGGACTTTAACGAATTGACTATTAGAAAAATAAATATTATTATGTAGACACAATTTCGTGTTATAAATATAAATAAACGCGGAGGTTACATATTTCTAGTAATTTTGTGTTCTCATGTACAAAAATAAAAAAAATGTCACCAATTATTTTTATTCTTCTCTAACACGAGTTTGTAACAATAAAATTGTAGTCATTGTGGCGTTGAACTAAAAATATATGTAAGAATACTAAAGGTTAATCGTACCTTGTTTCCAGTTGTTTAGAGTATTATTCAGCGCGTTGAAATGTGTCTCAACATTTTCCAAGCGGGTCTCAATTTTTCCAAGGGAGGCGGTGATGGAATTTAAAAATAAGTCCTGAAACATTTTACGGTAATCCGCCCGAAATTTCTTGAATTGTTCATTCTTCAAATCTATTTAACATAAGTAAGCATTATTAGTAGTTTGCCTGAATTGTTATTTTTGTCCAAAAGATATTCCCATAGAAAAGACTTCATTTCCCTGATTTTTATCTTAAGTACTCTTACCCTCTGAAGAATTCTGACGATTACCCGGAGTCGTATTTTGCTGGCCGCATGATTGGTGGGAAAGTAGCAGTGTTAATGCAAAAATCACAAAAACTTGAAAATTTGTTGTCTGCATTTCAAAATGCGTCTCTTTTTATGTGGCGCTCCTATGATTTTAATGAAGAGTAAATAGACTTGCTTTCGTACCCAACACTAGACTGGACCAGACTAAGTTTGGGTAATTTCTCTTGAGTTTATATAGTAAAATAATTTATCAGCTAGGAATTTCCAGGAAATTTGCCATTTTCTCAGTTTGTGATTACTAAAGTTTACAAGGAATTAAGGATCGGGATAATCACAATATTCTTGACGTAATCAATATTCCTAACAGGGATTATCAGTTCTTCTACATATATAAATGATGAGGTCAAATGTCATCTATAACATTTTAAAGTCTGCACTTCAGGAGTTTAGAGTTCAAGCTGCATATTGCTAATGTTAGCATACTTACCAATTAATTTTTATGTGTATGGAAAGCATGTCACACTGTATGGAAGACAAATGAATATTCGTCTTAGGGATCGGAACAATTCAATTTAATCCATTTTTACCAATTCAATCCAATTCTTTTGATGAATTGAATTGAAACCGTTCAATTCAAATCAGAGCTTTGCAATTCAATTAATTCAAGAAAAATGCAATTCAATCCAATTCAAACAATTCAAAACCTTTACAAAGCTATGTACATATATAAGAGCCTCTTTTCTGGAAAATCTGTAGTGTCTGGTCCAGTGGTTTCTTTTGAAAAAAATTATCAAAATTTTGACATTTTTAATTTTACTCAACTAGATCTAAACAAGCAAAGAATTTCAACCAAATTTTGTGTACGTGTTTCTGTGAATACTTGTTGCTAGACTAATTGCTAAATTTTCCAAAATCGGGTGGGGAATCTTTTAAAATATCTCTAATTAATATAATAATAGTAATCTTAAATAGAATTTTTAATGCATCTAAAAACTCCAAAAGCGAAATAGGGAATACAGTCAGACTATTTACACAATCCTGGGACCAATATTAACACTGATTAAAATCGAACGTCTTTTAAGAAAATACAATTTGGAATTTGCGATTTCTAAGATAACTCTTAAATAAAGATAATACATCCCTCATAATCCAAATGAGTAAAGGGGCCGTCTCAACTCCGCTATTGAAACTCCTTGTCCTTATGTTCGTACGTCCGTCGGCAGCGTATCTCATGGGGAAATAGAGTTGCTATAAAAAATGTATTTACTGTTGAGTGATGCAGCGTTTAAAGTAATTTTACCAAATAATTTTTTGTATAACCATGTCTTCTGTCCCTCTGGGGAATACCCACGAACGCTGACGCCGCCCGTTTGCGCAAGCCCCAAATTAACGCGAAGCGGTTATGTTTATAAACGTTTCAATGACGTTTGAATTTTTATTCTTAAGCCGCGTTTTTTTTGCTTCACAAACTTTGAAAATATAACATTTTTTTATCTGGACGTCACTGTCACTCCATCTGTCAATTTCAACTCGAAACAAATACGAATTGTTTGAATTGCAATTCAGTTGTACCAATTCAATTCAACGTTGCTTCAATTCATTTCAGTGGCGTGAATTGAATTGGTTTTTCTCTGAATTGAATTGGATTAAAAAATACCAATGCAAAAGTGAATTGTTCCGATCCCTATTTCGTCTTTTAAGACAGCGATGTATAACATGACATATTAAACTAGATGGTAGGATTGTGCTCAATTTATTATTGAGTTGTAGTCATTGCAGTCACTTTGTTTGTCAAAAATTGCAAGGGTTTGTATGTAAATTTTTCCACACGGCGAAAAGTTTTTCGAGATATGAAATGACCGTCGGACTGACTTTTGATTACTTGTCAGGACTCGAAGGATGTTCCTGGGAATTACATTTCTTCGTAACAACATAAAAATTACACGTTGCATAAATAATTATTTATATCAATTATGTATTTTATTGCAATCCCAAAAGTTGCAGCCTCATTTACAATGAACCCTGTCATGTTTGAATCATTTTACAACATCAACGCTTAAGTAATTTATCAGGCTAATAAAAGCGAAGTAAGCATTTAATAAAGATCGATGGCAGCGATGTTTTACGTGTATGAAACTAATGTCAAACTAATCTGGTAGAGATAAACAAGAAGGAAATACGTGCAGAAATTCATTTCAAGCTAAGAACGTTTCAGCTGCATAACGTTTGTTCCTCAGAAAATCATTTCCAAATCAACAGTATAACACAGACGAAAAATAAATTTCCAGGAATTTAGAACGTCGTTTCTAAATAATAATGATAAAAGAAATAACTTCACTAAATCATTCGTCAGCAGATGAATTACTGCAAAAAATATCTTTGCACATCAAACTGATTGTACACGATTCTTTGGTTCTTTGGTTTGTACTCCCACGATGTCGACATGCCACAATACATTTATGGGTCCAGCGCGGCTTTACAGATGCCGCGGCTACTGCCTGATGCAGATTGATAAATTCAAGCCCCAGTATCAATAATAAATGCTTCGGAATTAATAATTGAATATTTGGTGTTTGCACTCTCTCCACACTTTAGCAGTTACGATGCACATGGACAAAATAGACCCGACCCTTTCGCCAAAATCGTATTTGCAATCGTCCCTGCTTGTATGAAAATGTAAGCTTAATAATGAGAATAAGCATAATATAATAACTATCCACACAAAAGCTAAAGCACGAGCACAAGTGTGAAACACCGTGTGTAAAAACTCGCTGTTGATTATTTCCTAGTTAGGGGCAGTTTGTACGTCTGCTAACACGATAACTACAAACGGATTACCATATTATTCTGAAACTTGGTATACATAGTCCCTAGTTATAGAGCTTGGAAATCTTCTTGCACGTAGGCAAAGTTAATGCGATGTAGTCAACTCCATAAGATACATACAGCACCTTTTGGTTGTCGTCAAGCTGTCTGCGTTATCTTAATTACCTATTGTTCTGTCACTCATCTTCATCTCCTCCCTATCCTTTAACATTAGGCGAGAGTTGCTGCATTTACCTTACGCTTATCTTCCCTGTGTATATTATACACACACACACACACTCTCCTTTACTTCTTCATCTCCTTTGTGTATATGTACTATACCCCTTTACCTTATATCCATCCATATTCTATGCGTTGTGCGAATAAAAATGCATAGCGTTATGTAGCTATGACATAACTACAAGATTCATTATTTCATTAAAAAGATTTCCACGAATTGGTGTTTGGTGTCACCTTAATTAGGTGTCAAGGCTGATTTTATATTAAAATCATTTCAAGATAAAAAGTTTATCTGCTTTTAATACAAGTACGGTTTCCTATGGATTAATTGATTTTGTTAAGGAAAATACCAAGAACTGCATAGAATTCCACGAAAGGAAATAATTCATAGATAATGTAACTTATTAATTCATTTGGGAAGACCTTCTTTTTACTGAATTATGTAAACATATTTTAAGAAAAGAGCGTCAGATTTATATGAATCCTAATAAAATTGCCTTTTCCGAGAACCACCAAATCTCTATCATGGTAATAATGACAACCTTCAATCTCTGGTGACTTGGCTGTGCTGAACGTAGCCTCGTGCTCAGAAGATCCTATGCTTATAATGCTTGTTGGTGAATCGGGAAGCATGATAAAATACTTGCAATAGTGTCATAACCACCGCAAGGAATTTCCAGTGTTTATTGCTGTCATCACTACTCAAGTGTCAATAGTGTCGTTGATCGTTGAAAATAAATTTAATATCTCCTGGTATTTGACTCTTGGAGTCGTCATATATGATGACTTGTAATATGACAGGCTTCCGAGATTGTCCAAGAATAAATTCTCTGCGATTTCATCACCGACAGTATGGATCACAAGGAACTTTCTCGGGATGCCCTAAAGCTACAGATTTGAAAATTTTACACCAATGTATGAATGCTAGTTTGACCTTCCTACACATAGTGCGATAAAGATATTTTGTAGTACTGCGAACTTGTTATCAAGAATTTTACAGCAATAAAAGCATTCAGGTGATATCACAGTCGACGATTGTCCATTTCTGATTTCACAGAAATTACGGGATATTAAAGTCAAAAATAAATTTGTATACATTTTTAAATGAGTAAATTGTAGTGGGACTATAAACTTAAAGTGATTTTTTTCATTTTTGTTGTAAATAATAAATTAATATTTATTCAGCCATCAATCATTATTACACTAGTAGCAGATTTATTATTAAAGCATTCCACCAGTTTTAATGATTTTATAGCAGTCTATTTTTAATTTCTTTTCCATACTGTAATTTATTTTGACTTGAATATTGTCCTTTAGATGACAATGCATTTAGAGGAATGTGGCATCATTTACATATAATTTTGAGTTTCATTCGAAATTTAAAAATGAAATTTTAACATAAAACAGTTTCAACTTTGCGGAAAATGAAAATTGATGCAAGAATTTGACTTACTTCGTTACTATAAACTGAATATATGGTTAATGAAATTATTGAACTATCTAATTAAAATTTAAATTTTATAACATTAGTGAATTCGTACTGTGTCGTAAGACAAATACCATAGCGGTATCAGTGAAATAAAGTTTCGTTCTCTCTCTCGTTGTGAAATAATCACGACTTTAAAACGTTTTTCTTAAGGTGGAGTAGCAAAAATTACGGAGTGGAGAGTGAAAACAGCCACGAGCCTTTTCACGCGCATAGATTTGATAAAACAGCAGGAATTTACCTGCTGAACAAATAAATTTGTAGCAAATTTTGACAACAAGAGACTTTATTTTACATTTACTTTATTTCCGTTATTGAGAGTTCAAGTTTCAAAATTCCATTTTAAATTACAATAGAGACTCGCTGTAACAAACCTTTTTATACATTTACTTTAATAGCAGCATTTTTTCTGTTGTCTAAAATTTTTATTATAAAAGATCATTTTTACAACGCCAAATTTTAATGCTTTAAAGATTGCCGATACAAGAAGTTTTAACCACACAACTAATCAGGCTGGGGGAAATGAGGTTATATTATGCTAATAAATTGTAATTGGGTTTAAAGTTATGGAAGATATGTTAATTTATTTCAGTTTTTCAGGGAAATATTTGTTTTTAAATTCAATGTAATTCTAATGTTTTAGAGTAGCTTCATGGTGTTGAACTATTTCAAAGCTTTAATAAAATAATTTCGTTACTGCTTAAGTTCCCAATCTTGAGACGCATCCCCATTAATATTTCTAAAGAACGTTCCACCAGCATCATCTGCGCCTAGCGCTTTATTATTAACCCGGTGAATAAACTTGTAGTAACCTGAGCTCTGAAGAATTATCGTCCAATGGCAGCTTATATCGGACATTATAACATTCCATCCACGGTTAGGGTGCACGGAGTTACAAAATGAGTTATTAACTTCCATATTTTTAACGACAAAATAATTGCAGTCATCCGTTGGGAAAAATTTAAAGTGCTTATGACCACTGCTATCATAATTCCTTGTAGTTTTAAAACCTCCATCAGAAGTAAGCCGCCGTGCCCACGGGCGGGTTTCAATGGCTTTTCTTTCCTCACTGAAAATAATTTTGATATTTTGTGGTATCCGGCTCTTGAGTGGGTGAAGTTGAGGGATTTTGTAAATTTGACAGGCCTCGTGGATTGTCCAAGAGTAGCCACTCTGCCACATCATTACGGAAACTAGACCAGAGTAAATACTATTTTTTTCCTGTTCAGTGCCCAAGGTTTCGCTGTACTTCAGTACGGATGAGACACTTTTGGAGTTTAAAAACATTGATCGAACTTGGCCTGCAAACGATGAAACCGGTTTTAAGATGCCTGTAGTTTATTTTACGTTATTACATGAGTTTTTATGTCTGAATTTTGTTGGATTGCCTCTTTGCGAATGAACTTATAATTAATGATTTTATAATTATTCGTTAAAACACTGGTAATAAAAATCGTAATATCTGATTTAAGCTTAAATCGCCTAATTTTAAGCAATCTAGAATAAGCAATGCAAAATGTTTTATTAGCAATACCATACCTGCTGCTTTTAGATTTCGTTGGTTTTCTGCTATTTCACGGAAATTTGCAGTCGTGTTTCTTAATTGCTGCGCTACTCGTTCTTCAAAAGTTTTCAATTTTCTTCCCATAAACTCTTCATTCTTTTCCAATTTTCCTGCCATTTCCATGTTTTTGTTCCTCATATTTTCCATCATCAGTTCTGCTCGCTGGTAGAAAGCCGCAGCTTCTTGGACCGCTGTTTGTTGTGAACGCTCCCATGAC
>JAQGAK010005221.1:0-10612 GCA_034696945.1 Lipothrix lubbocki | reverse complement strand
CTAACTTCGGATTCATCCCCGCCAATAGCGGGCTGAACAGCCGAAACCACTCCAACCAATAGAACCCAAATTATTCGACTTGTCATTATGTAGGTAGATACTTTTTAAATGCAAATGATGCTCGAGTGTGAATTTCGCCCTCTATTTATACATTCCATTGACATAATAATTTCATTACATTCCCGGAAATGGTTTGGTTTCATTTTTTTTAATGACTTCCCGATTTCTCATTGTTTGTGTGTGTTTTTTTGGTCCTTTTGGGGGAATTTAGATTATAAAATTGTTCGCAAAGCGGGTCATCAGCAGATGAATTAATACAGGGCGCAATGATAAAGAAATGATGAAAAAATACTTTTAATAAACTATAAATTATGTAGGTTACATATATGACATACATTATATTTGATTATGTGTATTATATTACATATATGAAAATTTACTATACGCGATTATGTATAGTTGACCTTTTCACCAATCACAAAATTGGTAGAAACTTTCTACGAAAGGATCTATCAACGTCAAGGCGAATTGGAATATTCTGACGTCCGAGTCAACTTTCGCCATCTAGTGTTGCGACTAATAAATATTCAAGATTCGGGAAAATTTAACGTTCAAATTGGTCAAACCTGATAGATATTTTGAAATTCGCCTAGATATGAACAAAACAATTAGATTAAGAGAAGATTTCACGTATGCTGCAATTGCAGCGGCCATGGCAAAATTTCGATAGAGTAACCTCCCCCCCCCCACCTCCTCAGCCAGGTTTGCGGTAAAAAGTTTATTTTGAATTTAAGATATTTTTATCAGCATTCTACGTTGCTGTAATTATTTTTGTCCCTATAGTTCTGACGTTAGTTTCAGTGAAGGACTTTGAAGTCTTTCCTTATGGTTTCCAATCTGTCGAGAGCTAAACATTTAACCATTCCGCGCAAAAAGAATACTAATCTATAGACATTTGAATACAATAATAGGATAGGATAATAATAAGGACCCAATAAATTATTTTGTTACCTTGGAAAACATTTACGCAAATTTTCTGTTCTAACAAGACATGGTTAACAAAATTTTGCAAAGATGTGAGCAGCCCGTAAACTTGTTTATTTTTGAAAAAGCAGAGATATCTGAGAATATTCGTGATCTTACAAAATCCATTTCAAACAAGCGGGTCGGGAACAACAGTGTGTTCTTTCTGAGGGTGTTCTGATTATAATAAAATGATGAATGTATGTGATGAATGTATATTATATATTTCACTGGCATATCTGTATTTTCCATATATTAGCGGAAATTGTTTAGTTTCAATTGTGTAATTTTACCTTTATTATCTGACGGTGGTGTTGTATTTGATTGTTTTAGTTTTTCAATTGTTTCTAAAGCGGGATTGTTGTGAATTGACTTAAGTAGGGCGTAATGTTTTAAAATTATTTTACTTATTTAATTATTAATACATAGGAACATACATTGTAACTAGAGTAATAGTTCCTGGTTTTCATGTATTGCAGGTAATATTATAACTGATAACCTATTTGTTTATGCATTAGCTTCCGTTAATTATTGAATGACAGTAATGTCTAATCGTAAGTTGGACATTAGTTTTACCTTTTTTTTTAGTATGGACCAAAATTCTCTAAAACTACATATTGTTTTTATCACGTTTTAGAAAAGTGTTTTTTCAACGAGGAAGAACTGACCACTTTTGATCTAGGCAAAAGGAAATTGGGGAAAATCAATTGAAAATCGCATTCTAAACAAAGCGCCACTTTGATTTTCAGACCAAATTTCCCATTTCAGCTGTAAAAACCCCAAAAGTAATTGTTGTACTCTCAAATTTTCTTTTTGTCGAGGATCTACCACTTGCTATATGGATGAAACAGCTTTTAAAAGCTGTATCTCGTCGAGCCAATCATTTGAGTTTTTTAAAGAATTTTTTAAAAAGTGCTATAATTCTGAAGACTAAAAGAAGCGCCCTTATATTGGAAACCATCCCCCTATCTCTTTGGTTATACCATATGCTGGTAATTTCGGGGGGTATCGTATTAAAGTATAGCAAATGGTAATTGGTCAGCATTTTGTCTTTCTCGTCATCTCCAAGATGTATCAAAATAAGTTTTGCTTCTTGCATAAAATTAAGCACAGAATTTAACTTTAGCACATTATAGTAACAAAGTTAAAAAAACTTGAAGCCAAAAACTAATTCATTTTAGTTTGAGCGCGAGCGACAAAAGGACAAAACTCACGTTGTCTTTGGCTAAATTCAAATATTCTCCTTTGTTCGAAAATCCCAGACCATATTCGTATTTCATTTAATAACCAGATGTAATTTAATTTTGTAAGAATCAACTGATTGGTATTGTACAAAAAGTACTTAAAAATTTGCATATTATGTTACTTTTCTTTTATTTAAAACACTAGTATTGTTAAATTTGCTACATTATTTAATACATTAATGTACATAAAAATTGTTTTTAATATAAAACATTCGGTTGTACAATAGTTGGTAATAAAAAATCATGCACACTCGAATAATTACAACCCAAAATAGTACATAGTTATGAAGCCAATAAGCTATGTAGATATTAGAAAGTTATGCGTATGTCAAAAAATAAATCCTTCGTGGTTGGTACATAAATACATACGATTTTTAAATAATGAAGGTAACTGTAATGGTCTGGACACTAAATCTTTAATGCGTGACCAACGGTCGGAAAGTAACGTCATTATTAGCGCCAGTGCTAAAATCCGTCATGAAATCATTCATGTAGAACGGGAGTAACGTCGCTAACTGGGGTGT
Organism: Lipothrix lubbocki; assembly: GCA_034696945.1. NCBI lineage: Eukaryota > Metazoa > Arthropoda > Collembola > Symphypleona > Sminthuridae > Lipothrix > Lipothrix lubbocki. The sequence continues at coordinate 7,821 of JAQGAK010005221.1, read as the reverse complement.
TCCACCTTTAGTGCAGCCTTCACCTATCGGAGTGAGTTTGTTTTGGAAGGAAAGTGATCCAATCTGGAAATTGTTTTAAGAAATTTGTTTTAAAAAATGGAAATTTACCATTTGGCCAATATTAAAATTTACCATTTGGCCAATAATAAAATTGACCATTTGGCCAATAATAAAATTTGCCATTTGGCCAATAATAAAATTTACCGTTTGGCCAATAATAAAATTTGCAATTTGGCCAATACGAAAATTTACCAATAAAATTTACCATTTGGCCAATAATAAAATTTACCATTTAGCCAATAAGAAAATTTACCATTTAGCCAATAAGAAAATTTACCATTTGGCCAAGAATAAAATTTACCATTTGGCCAATAAGAAAATTTACCATTGGGCCAATATTAAAATTTACCAATTGGCCAATAATAAAATTTACCATTGGACCAATATTAAAATGGGCATAACAAACCCATAGACCACGACAATAATGCTTATTTATGTAATTACCAAAGTGCAGGTAGACATGTCCACCGCATTTGTACACTGCATAACCGGCCCACCCATGTCTCCAATGGACTCGTAAACATTAGTGTAGTTCCCGTCTGTAATATTGACGCAAAACTGGTTCCCACAAGCCGACACGTTTCCGTAAGATGCTGGGCAGGGCACGACTCTGGCGTTCTAAAAACATTGAGTATTTGCATGTAGATTTTACGTCAACAATTATCATTGAATTCATTTTTAAGTTTAAAAATGTTTATTATTAAATTTTTTCCATTAATATTGTCTTAATTTAAAATAATAGTCAATTTTCCTCACAGCCCGCCTTCGTTGAACTGCGTCCGCCCTACAGCTTTTTGAGCCATATCCCGCAATGTATAGGTTCGTCAAGGGGCCCAAGGTTGTGGTCAATCCATTGACATTGTTAGCCGCGACAGCCATCGGAGTCCCATGTTTAATGGGCTTAGGAAGGTTGACAAGGGCGATGTCATTGCGGCAGACGTTGTATATGTTTAAGAAATTGTAATTCCTATTGGAAAATATTTGTACACCATAAATCAAAGACTAATTGTAAGTTTCACTTCGTTTTGTTCAATCCACTACTAATACCAATCGAAATTTCGTTACTTTGGGAAAACGACATCATTCCTGGTGATTTCCATGGACGTCGAATTATGGTTATCATACGCGTTCCGCACGCTCTTTCGCGTGACGTCGTCCAGGCCGTACATAATCAGCACTTTCCTCTTGATAAAAAGGCTGAGGAATGCGAAGATCCCGAGGAAATTATTGTATTTCTCCGTATCGTAGAGGTGGTTGTCAATGCAGAAGGAGGAGCCTACGGCCTGGTTTCGTCCAATCAAACTCACGCTACATAAGGGGCCCTCTGTGAAGGACAGAAAGGGGAAATCGAGGATCCCCTGGTGAATATAAAATTTAAGTTAATTTAAGTAACAATCTTAGCACAATTTAAAATAAAAATGAACAAAAAAAATACAAGAAGTTAATTAAATTTTTATTTTATTGATTCGCTTTTTAAAATTAATATCAACAAAAAACATGGTGGAATTAATTAAATAAAAAAAACAAAATTCTTACAAAATCCGTCTTAGTAAACAACCCGCCGACCAATGTCGCCGGGCCTGGAATGTCTATAGCTGGGAAAACTCGTTCTTGAACATCATCAGGAGCTGATTGAACAGCCGAAACTCCGACGAAAAGAACACAAATTATTCCAATATGACTTGCCATGATGTGATTATTCAGTGGAAATGGTGCTGGCGTGAGAAATTCCACATCCATTTATATATTCCGTTGACATAATAAATTCATTGTATTCCCGGAAATGGTTTGGCTGGAATTGTTGTATACTTGCTTCCCGATTTCTCATTGTAATTGTCCATATGTATTTGTATGGCGAGGTTTGTATTGTCCTCAAAGCGGGTCGTCTGGTGCATTAGTAGGGCGCAATCATAAAAATAGGAGGAACAAATTTTTTGTAATCAGCTCTTAATCATTATGTATCCCAGCTTAAATTATAGCCAATTGTTTTATTGGAGATTGAATATAGTTAGTTTCAATTAAACAGTTTCCGCAGTTATGGGGATTAATTGAACAATTGGTTTTGGCGCTCCAAATAAAACCTTGTAACCTACTTATCCCTTAAACGCGTTCGGGACGATTAGTAAACTTTAAAAGAGGAAATCATTTTTATTTGGAAATTTGTACAAATGGAAAACAACCGCAGGTCAGAAGTTGAATTAACTTAAATGGGAACTATGGAGTTTTGCACACAATCCTGAAATAGCGTTATTTGCATACGATCTCAATGCTGGCTTTGATTATTTTAGTAGCAAAAACTACTTTAAAGTTGTTGCTCATATCCATGTACTCAACATTTTCACAAGTCAGCCGTTCCACAATTTTACCGTTTATCAAATAATTATATTTTCTACAAAAGAATCTACAAGACGGTTTAAATTTTAATATTGACGTCCGTTTGTCTTTTGTTTTTGCAACCCATTCGAGATCCGAAAATTTTCACCTATATACACATAGGAAAAGTCGGTGATCAGTATTTCAAAATTTGACAAATATGAACCAAAAAATTTGATCGAGACACCAGCAGGGCCCGGGTAACCTCAACAGTTTTTCTTGTGTTCAGTTTTCTAACATGTATTCTACATATTTCTATTCTAGGATATAATTTAATATCAAATTGCTGGTCAAATTGATTAGCTTTGGGGTCTGCCGAAAATTATTTTCATATAGCGTTACCCTTTGTTTAGTAATCTGCGTAATACGCATGGCATGTATGCATAGAGTGTGAGGCGGGAGTTTTCAGATTATGTATTGTTTTTTAGCGTTGCTTATGTAAATATGTATGCTTATGTGTTAATATGCCATTTAATGCCTGCCAGCAGCTTCAAATTTACCCTAAGAAAGGAGAACGGGCAATTTATTGATTTCCTTGAAAATACCAAAAACTTATAGTTTGCATCCAATTAGACGCATTTGCACACAAAATTGATTTTCGACAAGGGCCATATATTTAAATGGGAGTCTCAAAGGTCTCGGATAACGGTTTCCCCGATTTAAAGATTGTGGCAATACTTTTTTTTAAGATTTATCGAGCAACAAAGGTGTATTTATTATACATACATTTAAAATGCCCATAAAAAGTTGCTTCAATAAAAACAAATTACAAAATAGTTTACAAAATCTTCACCTCAAAATAATTACAAGCTAAAACAGTAGCTGGGAAACCATTTAGGTTAGTTTTAAATCATTAGGAAAGCTGCCATGGTCATTAATTAGTCGTCAATGTTCGGAAAGAAACCTCATTAATGGCATAATCCGTTATGAAATCATTGGCGTAGAATGGGAGCAACGTTGCTAATTGGGGTTCTCCACCTTTAGTGCAGCCTTCACCTATCGGAGTGAGTTTATTTTGGAAGGAAAGCGATCCAAGCTGGGAAGTACAATAGAATTAGCATTACGAAACACAAGCTGCGTTAGCATTGCGTCCTACAAATATTTTTATAAATTTTAAGCCACTTAATGTAAGCCAAAAAGACGAGGTTGGTAATCAACCTATATAAGGTTAAGACGAAAATGATTTTATTACCAAAGTGCAGGTGGCGCCTATGCACTGCAGAACTGGTCCACCCATGTCTCCAATAGACTCATAGGTACTAGTGTCAGTCCCGTTTGTAAGACTGACGCAAAACTGGTTGCCACAAGCGGACACATTTCCATAAGCTTCTGGGCAGGGCACAACTCTGGCGTTCTAACATCCAAGATCATAGAAAAACATTTACATTTGTATATGATTTGCGTTGAATACATTCAGCGCATGCTCATTTCACGCCTAATGGTTAGAAAGCTGAAAAACTTTTACACCCGACTCTCGCTATAAGAGATCTCCATATAAGAGAACTCTCTTTGTAAGAGATCCTTTGGACCCGCATATCATACATAGTTATATGCATACTAGCTCCCTTTATAAGAGAATTCCTATATAAGAGAATGAGCTTGGTGATGTATAGCGTTCTCTTATAGCGAGAGTTCAGTGTATATTGTTAATTCATTTTGACCAACGTTTCTCTTAAATGATTATTTAAGGGGGCGGTGATTTGTCTTACCGCACTCCTTCTTTGCACAGCGCCCGCCCTACAGCTAATTGAGCCGAATCCCGCGACGAAAAGGTTTGTCATGTGACCTAGGGCTGATATCAAACCATTGGGGTTGTTAGACGCGACAGCAACCGGCTTGCCATGTTTAACGGGCTTGGGAAGGTTCACAATGGCAACGTCATTGCGACAAGTTTGATTAATGTTTAAGAAACTGTAATTCCTGTGGAAACATAATATCACCGTTGAAGCGGCAAATATGAACCAAAAAAACCGCAAAATTGCAGTAGGCTAAACAGCAAAACTGAATGCTACTACAGGCAGTATTTTTCCAAAATTGTCAATTTCAAATATGAACACACTGTATATTTGTCTGTTCTGCGACTATTCGTCTTTACACAATTTTTTAAAAAAAAACTCGCCCTGATTATTTGGTTTCATTCAGTACTTAAGTCAATCGAAATTTTGTTACTTTGGGAAAACGACATCATATCTAGTGATTTCCTGGAACGTCGCATCATGGTTGTCATAAGCGGTCCGCACGCTCGCTTGCGTGACGTTGGTCAGGCCGTACATAATCAGCACTTTCCTCTTTATAAAAAGGCTGAGGAATCTGAAGATCCCGAGGAAATTGACGTAGTTTTCCGTATCGTAGAGGTGGTTGTCAATGCAGTAGGAGGAGCCGACGGCCTGGCTTCGTCCAATCAGGACCACGCTACATAAGGGGCCTCCACGAATGACAGGAAGGGGAAATCGAGAATCCCCTATGGTGAATATAAAATTTTAAAGAATTTAAATAACAATAACAATTCTAAATGTGTTTTGAAAGTGTTTGAAAGTGTTGTTCTAAAAGTGTTTTGAAATAAAAAATAAGAAAAAATTTAAAAATATAAAAAGGTAATTTTGTTAAGGTTCACGATTTTTTTATTTCATTGATACGTTTGTTTAAATTAATAATTTTAAAGAAAAACAACGCTGAATGAAATAAATACGAAGATAAGATCTTACAAAATCCGTTTTCACATACAGGGCGCCCACCAAGGTCGTTGGGCCTAAAATATCTGCTGCCGGGTACACTCGTTCTTGAACATCATCAGGAACTGACTGGACAGCCATAACTTCGACGAAAAGAACACAAATTATTCGAATATAACTTGTCATGATGTAATTATGAAATGGAAATGATGTTTTGGCGAGAATATCGGCATCCATTTATACTTTCCGTTGATATAATTTATAGCATGAAGCATGGATGATTTATGGCATTCCCGGAAATGGTTGTTGCCTTTAATTATTGTACTTGCTTCATGTCTCTAATAATTGTACTTGTTCATGTGTATTTGTTTGTAATAAAAAACGGGGGGAAAATACTTATGATACGCTCCTATTATTTATGCACTGAAGTTTATATTGTAATCCATTATGTTATTCAAGATTGGATGGCTCCGCCGTCATTAGAGGATTAATTGCACAAATGGCTTTTGCGCTCAAAATAAAAATTTTGTCTAGCCTGAATAATCCTCATGTTCGTGGTGAGTAAATGTCTGTTTGTGTAAAAAAAACAAAGAGGAAATGAATTTTATTTCGAAATTTGTGTATATATGTACATTAGCACAAACGACAGGTCAAAAGTTCAATTAACTTCAATGGGAACAATGCATGTACATATGTGTACATATGTAGAGACTGTTGGCACACTGTATTAATTAAAATTAAATGATGTAAATTATTTATTTGCACCCGACATCAATGAAGTTTTGGTTGTTGTAGTAACAAAAACGCTTGTCGGTTAGCGTTAACCGAAATTGATGTTACGTAAAAATGTTCAAACACAATATGTAATATTTTTTCAATATCGTGTAACAACCAGTTTTGAATTATAAAAAATTTGGACTTTTGGACAACAGCTCTAAACAATATAGAAATTATAGATTATCTTCTATATGTGTACGTATGCATTAGTCTACCATTTTTAAAAACCGTCTAAATTTGAATATTGACGTTCATATCAGCTTTTGCTCTTTGGCGTTGCAACCTTTTTCAAGATCTGGAAAATTTCACGTGCAAATTTGAAAAACCTCATGAATATTCTGAAATTCGACTGATATGGGCAATCAATGGTGAATGCGTTTATACGGCATTTATTATATATTTTTCAGAGCAATAAATTCATCAAAGTTTGACAGAAAAAACATGATCTTTCAATGTAAATTTTGTATTGATTTAGAGTTTATTAGAGATTTAGAGTCATTAGCTCGATTTTTGATTTAGTATGAAAAATTATTTAGCAATAAAATCTGCTTCAATATGTACTCCACTTTAAACGTTTATTAAATGTAATAGTACGTAAATTAGCTGTGTAATTTGCGGGACTATAAAAATTGATCTCTCTGTAAAAATTACAAAATTAAAATATATTTAATAATAATAAAATAAATCCATTCGATATTATGAGCCGTTGCGTGTATTGGAAAGTAAATCCTGCGCGCAGAGTTTTGAATCACGAATATAAATATATTGGCTTTTACGCTAAATCATTAATTCGTCGATAAAAAGTTAAATGAAACATCATTATTAGCATCAGTGCTAAAATCCGTTCCGAAATCATTGAAGTAGTACGGGAGGAATGTTGCTAGTTGGGGTTGTCCCGGTGCAGTGCAGCCTTCCCCTATCGGAGTGAGCTTCTTTTGGAAGGATAGAACTCCAATCTGAACAACAAAGGATGAAATGTTACAATGTCAAAACACGTTGGAAGCACAGCAAAACGTAATGTGTATGACTGTAGAAACATTCCAAAATCTATACATCCTCTTCTTACCAGAACGGCATTTGCGACGTTATTCAGATTTGTTGATTGAAAAACACCACCGCCCATATCGCCAATAGACTCATAGGCCGGGCCGCCCCCATGTGTAATATTCACGCAAAACTGGTTCCCACATGCTGAGACATTTCCGTAACTTGCTGGACACGGTACAATTGTCACGTTCTACAATAGGGGAAAATGCAAATTAAATACACGCTCTTGGGTTTTACTATGCAAATTACTTATTATTACATACTCAAGAGAAATTTGTCTATTTAAATTCTAACTCGATCAAATTAATATTTAAAAAATTAATTACAGCTCCACGTCTCCTAATGCCATCCGCCCTACAGCTTTGCGAACCATAACCCACCACGTAAAGGTTTGTCAGGGGCTGGAGAGTTGCCGACAAACCATTTATTGGGTTATTCGCTACACTAGCCGGCTCCCCATGTTTAATGGGCGTGGGAAGATTAACTAGTGCAATGTCATTGCGACAAGTTTTATTAATGTTTAGGAAACTGTAGTTCCTGTGGAGAAATAATATTTCATGTTTACATAATAATTAAAAAACAAAGATATTTTAATTATTTAGTCCAATTCACTACATTTACGTCGATAGAATTGTCATTACTTCGGGAAAACGACGTCATTCCTAGTGATTTCCTGCACCGTCGAGTTATGGTTATCATACGCGTTCCGCACGCTCTTTCGCGTGACGTCGGTCAGGCCGTACATAATCAGCACTTTCCTCTTGATAAAAAGGCTGAGGAATGCGAAGATCCCGAGGAAATTGTTGTATTTCTCCGTATCGTAGAGGTGATTGTCAAGGCAGAAGGCGGAGCCGACGGCCTGGCTTCGTCCAATCAAACTCACTGTACATAA
>JAQGAK010005220.1:0-10612 GCA_034696945.1 Lipothrix lubbocki | reverse complement strand
TTAATACAAAAATTAATACAAAAATTAATACAAAAATTAATACAAAAATTAATACAAAAATTAATACAAAAATTGATTAAAAATTGATACAAAACTTGATACAAAAATTGATACAATAATTAATACAAAAATATATACAAAAATTAATGCCAAAATATATACAAAAATTAATACAAAAATTAATACAAAAATTAATACAAAAATTAATACAAAAAATAATACAAAATTCGATACAAAAATTAATACAAAACTTGATACAAAAATTGATACAAAAATTTATACAAAAATATAAGCAAAAATTGATACAAAAATAATACATTAATACAAAAATTAAGACAAAAATTGATACAAAAAATAATACACAAATAAATTAAAATACTTTTGTTTTTGTAACACTGTCACCGCCAGAATCCCCCGGGAAGTCGAAGACGAACATTGCATCAAAGCATTTGGCGCAATAAGGCTGCTGATCCCGTGGGAGCGGAAGGAATTTGTCTGGGCTGTCCGTGCAATGGAAGCAGCCATCGTCCAAATTAATCGGTCCGCTATTTCCTTGGTCGGCCAGCCCAGGATTTACGCTTGTGCCCGCTCCGTTCATTGTTACAGCGTGGTTCTTTTGAATGAATTGTCAATGCCTCGGACACTTGTTGCGTGTTAAAAATAGTTGATTTTTACTTTTGACTTTGCTCTGCAACAAAAATAATTATTTAATGACAGATTATTTTAGCTTTTATTACACAATGGCTGACACAATGTCAATTGAGTTAAATACTGAATACATGCTTATTTTTAATTCATATAAAATAAATAGACTAAACTACAATTTTGGGAGCTTTTTGGATTTAACACAATTTAATTTTATGCGCTAAATTTCGAACTTAATTCAAGCAATTAAAATCCCTCAAAATTAAAAAATTAAATCATGACGCATAGTATGAGTTCAATTAAATTACGCCACATATTAAATCAAATACGTAGAGTAAGTTCAAAGCTTAAAATAATTACGTATTCCCAATTTTTTAATAATTACGCTTGTTTTAATAATTGTGTTACGAATTTTATTATTTTTATTTCAATATTTAAAAAAAAATATGTCGAAATAATAATAATTATTATTGGACCAATTTTGAATTTTATATATTGTGAATTTAATAATTGTTAATCATAATAAATGATTTTCTGTAGATACCAAATAATTTAATTTATTCTACTTCCAACTTCCACCAAAGCTAATTTTGCTTTGCACTTTATTATTATAATGCAAAGTAATTCCAAATGTGTATACTCAAAGTAATAAATTCCAAATAGCGGCTCACAGCTCCTCCAACCTTGAAACTCCACTTGAATCACAATTTCAATAACGTCCCTTCAATAACAACATTCCAACTCCAACTAAATTTTAAATACTGCTGACTTTACTGTATAAATTAAATATGTGGATGGAGGGCAAGAAGGAATTGAATAAAAAGTGGCAGAGTTAAATAATCACGCCTTAATTATTATTGCTGCTGCTGTGCTGCTGTCTGTCTCAACGTCAAATGGAATTTAAATGCGTTGTATTTAACAAGCCTTAAACGTGAACTAATTATTATTACTTTACTTGCATAAAATACAATGGAATTAAATTGGAGAGGAAATAAATAAAGGGAGGAAATGTTTTTGTTTTGATTTCAATTCCTTCTTGTTAACGTTGTAATTGTAACTGTAGAGCCAAAGAAACTAAACACAGTGAGCCCAATGCAAAATGAAGTAGGAAAAGGTGAGGGATGGAAATTGGAATTTGTTAAATGATTGTATTTAGAATGTATAACGTAACTCACTTGACAATGGCACAATTGAAACTAAACAGTACGGACCGCAATGCCAGAACTAAAGGGAAAAAGGGAACCAAAACCAAAAGTCAAGACTTGTTGCTCTGCTCTTAAAAATATTGCTCCTGCCTTCGTCGTGGCTGTTCTGTCTCATTCACACTCTCTCAATAATAAAAGGTTTTAAGACCGTGGAATGCTCCGTACGTAAAAATCCTGTGAGTGAACTGAACACTCTTGTTGTGTGAAGCTTAGCATGATAAATGTATTAGACGTATTTTGTTAGTCGTTCACAGTTCACATTCACACACAGAACAGAACAGAGAACTGTATTTAACAAAGCAGAGAAAGAGAGCCAAGGATGGTACAAATTCCCCCATCCAACCGTACATAATTCATAGGTAGGTATGCACCTGAATGAAATGCATTCATTCTGTATGTATCGGAATGCTATTTTTTATGCTTATGTATACTTGTATTATTGTGTGCATTTTCAGTATTTATTTGTCCAGATTTTTTATTTATTTTCAGCATTTATTTTTTCAGATTTTTTATTTATTTGTCCAGATTTTTTATTTATTTTTCCAGATTTTTTATTTATTTTCAGTATTTATTTTTCCAGAGTTGTATTTAGTTTCAGTATTTATTTTCAAGATTTTTTTTTATTTTCACAATTTATTTTGTATGTATTTTACTTATTTGTATTTATTTTACTTATTTGAATTTATTTTGTATTTATTTCACTTATTTGAATTTATTTTGTATTTATTTCACTTATTTTTGATTTTTTAAATTTAATTTGGTATTAAATTCTATGTCGTGTGTTGATTTGTATTTATTTTACTTATTATTTTGTTGGTTATGGGATGTTTTAAATTTAATTTGGCATTTAATTCTATGTTGCGAGTTGATTTGTATTTATTCTGTATTTTGTTGTTTATGCTTTTCCTGTCTATTTTTTATCTATTTTTCGTCGATTTTTACGTTTTGATTTTTACGGTATTATTTTGGCTGATTTTAAATTCATTTTGTAATTATTTCCTGTGCTTTGTTGATTATAATTTGTTCAAAAGAATTATTTTTTTTATGGATTTTCTATAAATTTGTAGTATTTTTGATTCATATTTTGGCGATTTTATGCATTTTTCACTAATTTTACGCATTTTTAGATTTGTGTTCATTTTGTATGCATTTTAAGTTCATATATCTGTATTTTGATGATTTTACATTTTATGTATACTTTTTCACTGATTTTGTATTTATGTTCCTTTTTTATATTGCCAATTGTATACTAAATTGATTTTGTATTTAAATTTAATTTTGTGAGTGCTTATTTTGTATGCATGATACTTAGGATCTGGATCTTCCGTATGTATATTGTAGTACTTTTGTATCTTACCTATATAGTTACGTAATGTATGTATTTGAACGTATTTTCAGTAGGAACCGCTACATCCTCCCATAAATCCTCCAAGAAAAGAAGCACATGTAATTTCCTTTTGCCTTTATTTTTTGTCCGCATTAAAAGGTTCCCTAATTCTCTGGTTCTTTGAATCCATCATCCATCCTCATCTCTGCCTGCCTGCATTTAAGCCTGCTCCTTCCATTCTCCATTCGTTCATCATCGTCATTGATATTGCACACATCTCTGACACAACAGAGGAAAATAAGGGATTTAAAACTATAGCAATAATAAAGGAAGGTGTATATAACAGAATTTGATGTATACACGCGGACGTTGCTGAGTCACATGAAGGTTGCAATTTGCAATGACTTTTACAATATTATAATGTAAAAGTATAAGTAACTTCTAGTAACTCCGCAACATTAAAAGATAAAATGGAATGAGTCACAATATTCACATCACACAGCAAAGACGTGGGAGCCTTCTTGCTGTTAAATACAAAATGTGTGGCTTCTCTCAATCTCGGATGACTCTCAACTCAACTCAACCAACGAGCATTATAACCAGCTTTATCAGCTGATTACAAAGGGATGACGCCATCGTTAAAATGAGTCGATGGCTGTGTAACGTTATGAGGATTGTTTGTGGTAGTAAATTTGTTGTTGAAGAATAGTCAATATAAACGCACATGTATGTAATGTACATATGTACATTACATTACAAACGTTTTAAAGATATTTAATGTTACTAAATGTGTATATTTATTTCCCCCTTTGGTTTTTCTCTAAGAGGAAATATTTTGAATTCTTTTTGCATTCTTACTTCCTCCGTTTGTTTTATTTTATGTGTACACGCCTTTATTATTTTCACTTTAGAAAAACGCATTGCATTCGCAGGCGTTGCTAAATGCAGGACGGCCAAAGAATACAAATATACACAGTCTTCAATATTTTGTTGTTTTTATTATTTATTATTACATTTTTAAGATCATTTTTATTATTTATTGTTACATTTTTAAAATTATTTGTAATATTATTATTATTCTGTAAATATTATTTGTATTATTTATTACAACAATTTATAATTTATTTTTATTATTTATTATTTTCTATTACAACACTTTAAAATTTATTTTTATTATTTATTATTAAAACAATTCAAAAAATTTTTTATTAAGTATTTTTAGTATAGCGCATTAATAGACTTAGTAATTTATTTATCATCGAATATTTTGTTCATTTATTTATTTACGAACATTATTTATTGATTTTGTGATACAAATTTAAAAATCAAAACAATTTTTAAAAAATGTGTAAAGTGACAATGGCAGAGCACGAAAATAAAGCTATATTTCTGTAAATATTCGAATTAATTTTGTTTAACATACCTTTTCCAGTGTTATTATGCCGCTAGATGTAAAAATCGTTGCCTTAAATCGTTAATATTTTGTTTAGAAATTTTATAATTATGTAGAATTAAAAGCATTAAATACAAAAATAAATAAATATTTTCAAATATTAACATCTTTTCCTTTCCTGACTTTAGCAACGCTTGTGTACATATTTCTTTTAATTACAAAACTGCAATTAAATGCATCCGTATTTAATTGTATGTCTAGCAATTAACCATAATTTTAAATAAAAAGTGAAAGAGTTTCAAAGGAAATGTATATATTTTCATTTTTTCCATGCACATTATTAAATGCAATGATTAATGATGGATGTAGAATGTCGGAAACATTATATATGCTCATGGGCTCGTATCGTCAGAAGCACAAAAGGAACTTTGGCAGCGGAGCAATAATAATAAAATAAAGTTGTATTACAATTTCATTACTCACGTCATAATTAACTGAATAATTATACACGAAAGACAGGACGAGGTTGTTACCACTGCATATTACGTGGATTCACCTTTGATTCAGAGTTTTAATTGCTGCACATATTTTTTTTTATTTATTGCTTATTAAACGTAGAATTCCCAGGAACTTTTCGACAGAAGGTTTACTTTTTCTCTATCAATATATACGCTTATTTTTACAGGTATTACCAGATTACGTTATTTCATGTTAGCCATGTACTAAACTATGTGATATACAAAGGGATATAAGGAGTGTAGAGATAAGATTACTAAATAATTCACGTCTGTCTCCTAATGTCAATAAATAATTCTCTAAAGTACATACAGGAGCTCATATCCACATCTTGTTATTATTAGGAATTATTATCAGTCTCTGTCATATCAACTGTCGCTTTTTCCTATTATTAATAGTGATCGTATGATGGAGATGGTTTAATAGTAGATGGTAGTGGGAAAATATATTTGTGTGCATGTGTGGAAAATATATAAGTTGTTATCTCCAAGGAGCGGTGATCCCTATACGATGTCAATAACGAAAGGTTAAACTTGTTATATAGCTGGAAGCTTCAGAGTTTATTCCGAATGAATTCAATGGAAAATACCGTTATCGCGATTGTAAACAGATTTACATAGGTTGATACAAAAATTTATGCAAAATTTTAAAACTAACACAAAATAAAATCAAAATTGATACAAAATTAAATAAAATACAAAATCAAAGTAAATTCATAATGAATTCAGAGTAAATCCAAAATAAATCTAAAATGAATTCAGAATTAATATAAAATAAATTAAGAAATTAGTACAAGTTAAATAAATAAAAACTTTTGAAATAACTTTATATTGTTAAAACTAAAGAAAAAAACTTTCAAATGAACCTAGTAGTATGAGTGGAATGAACAGCGGATATTAAATATTGGACGGCGTGGAAGTTGACAGAATAAAGAAATATAATATAAAATAAATCCATAGGGTTTAAAACGCATAAATCTAGTTAAAAATTAGATTTATACTTACTGAGTACGAAGAATAGTACATAAGTCAAAATTGATACAAAATTGATACAAAATTGATACAAAATTGATACAAATTTAATACAAATTGATACATAATTAATACAAAATTAATAGAAACTAATACAAAATTGATACAAAATTAATACAAAATTAATACAAAATTAATACAAAATTAATACAAAATTAATACAAAATTAATACAAAATTAATACATATCTAATACAGAATTAATACAAAATTATTACAAAATTAATACATAATTAATACATAAATAATACATAATTAATGCATAAATAATACATAATAAATACATAATTAATACATAATTAATACAAAATTAATACATAATAAATACGTAATTAATACAAAATTAATACAATATAAAAAAAAGAAATATTTACGTAAATACTGCATTTAGTATACCGTTGGTAATTGCAGATAATAACAGAGGGAGGTACAAAGAATATAGTGCATTTTATTAACACAGCTGTCACTGTAATCTTTACACCTCCCCCCCACCGGCCCGCTTCGGTCATCCTTCCCGTCCGATATCCTGCAAATATAACAAAAGCACATTTATATTTCAAGAAGTTATTATTATCGTCAGTTAAACCAGCAATAGTTAATTTGTCATTCGGTAACTTTGTAGAAAAGCTGTACAGCATTTTTTGCATTGTAAAAATAATATTTGGATAGGGATTTGTTTCAAGCATTATTGACCACACATTAATCAAAACATTGCAGTTGGTAAACTAAAAGGAGATCCATAGCGCATTTGCAAAAAACCGTTTAGTAATCACTAATGTTGGTTTAACTGACGATATGATCCCCCCTCTTGCAGTAGTAGCAGACAAATGAGTGGAAAGAAATCATTGAATCTGATGTTATCTACTACTACAAGGGGATCCCCCCACCCCACCGAACGCTCCCCCCCGAATCGACGTACCTTTTTTAATTTTACCTCCAGTTTCTACCAAAATATACCTTAAAATCTTTTAACATGGTATGTAATGAGCGTTCGGCTTAACCATACACTGTTAATGTATGCTATATTAATCATTTAAATGAACGGGTATTAAAAAATAAATAGAAAACCAACAAAATATTACATTAGATGTTTAAATAGGATGATTAGCCAACTAAATGCGTAGAAGCATTAGCATTGATGACATAGTTTCCCCATGTTGATGACAATGGCAAGACAAATGGCTCATGTTGCGCGAGTCCAAGGAACCACAAGACTGCGGCAACATGGGAACAGGAACCAACTGTTCGACTACCAACTTGACAACTACAGTAATAGCCAGTGATCCCTGATGCTCCATTTTGATGTGGCGTATATCCAATACAAAGCGAATGCGACTTGTTCTTCCGGAATCTTGACTCCATTTTCACTAACAGCAAACCTTCAGATTCTTTGTGAACAGCGATGTTAAAGTGGCCCTGGTCCAAATGATGGACTATATAGCTTCTCGCTTGTTTAATTTGGTAGACTCCAAGCGTTATGCTGCGTAAGTCTGAAACTTCTAACCGCGGAAAGTCTTGAAGTTCTGACGCTTCAATTGGAATCCATTGAAGTCTTTTCCTGTGAAGGCCTTCCATATCAACCCTGTCCTTCATCAGGTTCCCAAGTTCCGATCTTACCATCATAACTTCAGCTTCTGTTGTATTCTCGGGTGAGTCCATCATCAGAGGTCCGCAGAAACAGTTCATTAAAGCAAACGTAATACGGATAAAAGCTTTGAGCCTTGGAATGTAGCGATTGGGGATTTTTTCTCGGAAAAACTTGAACATATTCTTCCATCTACCGTTTATAGCTTCGATGACCCAGCGAATTTTGGTAACCAATCGGGACCCATTAGCTTCAAAATCTTCAAACTGCTTCTGGCCTTTTGACAAAAGATAGGGCATGAACGGTCCTAAACCAGAGTCTTCTAGAAGTTTCACAGAGTCGCGGAATCCTCTATCAAGTACTATAACATCGCTATCGTTAAGGAAAGTTGTGATATCCGAATTTCCGTTCATCATGTAGTTTAGAATTGACGAGTCATTGTTGGTTCCATAGAATGGTCCTTCCACGTTTAACACGTATCCGTCAGGGGCGGCGACAACCATGGGTTTTAACAAATTGTACTTCTTTTGACCTGAATAAGTATCCTGTTGAAAGTTGTAATTAGTGGAAGCTTGCATTTCGATGTAAGTTCCATCTGCCACCACAACAATTGCATCGTCTTCTTTTTGACAGATCACGTTGGAAAACGACGATTGATGATGATCCAATACATCCTGTCTGGAAATGTGTCCAAATCCCAACCAGCTTGGCACGAAAGACTTTTCCAGCGCATCAGTTAAACTCCCTATGGTGTCCGAAACCCTTTGCTGACTAATTCCAAACAACGATCCAATCTGTTCCTGTGAAATACTCATTCTAAATTTCATTAGAATCATTGCCAAACCATTGCGTATGGTCCGATTTTTGGAATTTCTTAGGTCCGACCCAATGTAGGACAGGATTTCATCGTGTTGTTCCCTGTTGAATCCTGTTAATGCTATATACTCATCATCACTAAGGAGCTGGGATTCAAAGTTAAGGTACTGCTTTTGAGGTGGGAAGGATTCTACATATGCGGTAAACAAGGTCTGGACATAAGAAAGAAGGTCTTGTGGGGACATTTGCGATTCTTTCGATCTATTTAGGATAAGAGGAAGGATTTAAGAAAAGGATAATTTTTTGCAAAGGATATACTTGTCGAACATCGTCCAGCTCAAACTTTGTGCGTATGTAGGGCAGCTGCGGTGAATATGCAATTGAAAGAATATAATAAACAATCTAAAAACAAACTATACCGACTAAATAACGTTTCTAGCGCATCAGTAGTAAATACGTTGGTTTGCACATGGGATGCACAGCATCTGTTATTCGCCGGGATAACAACAGATTTTAATGTCCAAGCCATGGCCGCGGCTTCCTTGGGAATCCTTGTTCGTCCTTCGGCACTCGAACAAACAGAACAACGTTTCTGTTCCTTTGGGATCACTCGTACCGTTATCCAATCCATCCTCTCCGTAGCATTATTGTCAAGAGTCGTCCGATTTTCCTTGCCTGCAGAACGGCTTAGTCTCCCCAATCTCTTGTAACAAGCATTGCAAAATTTATTTTCGACTCCAAGCAATACGTGGTTTCCAGGTAACCTGCTGGCAATACTCCATTTTTCCGTGTTAGGATGTAAAATATATGACCTTCCGTCATATTTCATTCCGCAAACAGCGCAGCTAGAATGAATCTGCGATAAAAAATAAAAGATTACAAATAAACATATAATATAACTTGGTCAAAAATATAACAGATTTAAACAAAACAAAAACTAATTTTAAAAAATACAATAATAATTTTAAAAAATACAAAAATAGTTTCAAAAAATACAAAAATTGTTTTAAAAAATACAAAAATAATTTTTAAAAACCAAAAACAATTTTAAAAAACAAAAATAATTTAAAAAAAACAACAATTTTAAAAAATACAAAAACAATTTTAAAAAATACAAAAACAATTTTAAAAAATACAAAAACAATTTTAAAAAATACAAAAATAATTTCCAAAAAAACAGCAATTTAAAAAAATACAAACTAATTTAAAAAAATACAAAATAGATTAAAAAAATACACAATACTTTTAAATAAATAATTTTAATAGATACAAAAATATATTTTGAAAATACAAAAAATAATTTTTAAAAAACCAACAATAATTTTAAAAAATACAAAAACAATTTTGTATTTTTTACAAAAATAATTTTCAAAATTCAAAAACTGTTTTTAAAAACACAACACTATTTTCAAAAAAACTAAAACTCTTAAACAAAAATAGATTTAAAAAATACAAAAACAAAAACTATTTTAAAAACTAAATTAGAAAAAAAGGTTTTAAAAAATACAAAATTAATGTTAAAAAACAATAAAAACAATTACAAAATAGGTTTCAAAAATGTGAAAACAATTTTTAAAAATAAACAAATAATGTTAACAATTAATAAATAAAAACAAATAAATAAATGATAAAAATAAATAAACAACTACATAATGAAAATAGATAAATGATAAAAATAAAAAAATAACTAAATAATGACAACAGATAAATTCAATAATAAAAACAAATAAATTAAATAATAAAAATAAATAACAATAACTAAATACATTACAAATAAGTACGTTTAAAAAATATATAAATAAAATAATGAAAATAAATAACAATAACTAAATACATTAAAAATAAGTACGTTTAAAAATTAAATAAGGAATTTAAAAAAATATTATTTGAAAAAGATTATTAAATAATTTTAAAAAATCAATACATGTTTTTAACAAATTAATAAATATTTAAAAAACATTAATAAATAATTTAAAAAAATAAATAAGTAACTTTAAAAAATAAATAAGTAATTTTAAAAAATAAATAAATAATTTTAAAAAATAAATAAATAATTTTAACAAATAACTAAGTAATTTTAAAAAATAAACAAGTA
>JAQGAK010005219.1:0-10612 GCA_034696945.1 Lipothrix lubbocki | reverse complement strand
AAGTATCAAGTTAAAAAATTAGCAGTACTTGACTTGACTTGAACTTGATACGCACTTGATCCAATCAAGTTTTACTTGAACTTGAACGCAGCTCTGCTACGGCTGTCCGTCCGTATGTATCTACATATGTATTTCTCTGTAGGGATATGCCGCTCGCCGGTTCGCCCCTCTAATGGCCAACAAAAACCCTAAAGGATTTACTTTCGTAGTGACTTGTGAATTATACGTAGAGAGTAGGGCTGGGACCATTTCGCGTTTTGGGCCCTAAACATTTTGCACAATTTCAGTTGATTTTTGGCGGCATTTCGCAAAATTTATTACACAATTTCGCGCTTTTTATCCACAGTTTCTCAATTTTCTGCTTATTTTCACAATGTTTACTGATTTATGTATTCTCAATTCTGAGTAGTTTTTAATGACAAAAGTGAATAAACATAATTTACGAAATTATTCTTCTGGCTAAAATTTACTTTTTTGTGCAATGAATTCCAAAAAAAGTTGTCGGTCATTAATTTTCGCGGTATTTTGCGAAAAATTTGTAGATTTCGCAGTACTTCGCGTTTTTGCACCATTTTTCGCGCATTTTGTGTTCTTCGCAATTTTCAAATTTAATTTTTTGGTTTCGGGATATGTATTTGGATGTCCAATAAAACAATTAAATTTACCCAGCTGGGAATACATACTCTGTTATGAATTTTTAATTTTATAGTGTTTTTCGAGATTTCCCAACCCTACATATAAGATTCCTTTCATTTCCTTTCAGCATCCTTCTGCTCAGGGACTTATTTAATATTGAGCGTTCCTTCAAAGTTAACACACAGCTGGTGCCATTCAATTGAATTATGTATGCAGCGGTTTTTAATTATCATTCCTGGTAAATATTTGCTTCCAAAAACTTGGTGTACAAAACAATATTGCAGACAAACTAGTTGTATCAGCTGTATTAGCTGTATTTTTATTAATGTGAGAATTTTTTATTCAGTCTTTGCAAAATGTTTGCACAATCCATTTAGACGCATTACATTTATGTATCGGGTTTGAGGTAAGTCACCCACTAGAAAAATCTTTTACATGAAATTATTATTATTTGTGTGTACATACACTAAAGTATGTAAATATTTATTGTTGATGTTCAAACAGATCAAAATCAAATTATATAATTTAAATAATTGAATATATACAACATCTACGACATGGGATAGCGGATGGGTTTGAGCCTCTGTAGCTAGAAAGCGTAGCACGTACACGGAAAAAGTGTAGAAGTACTTGCACAATTTTTTCCCCGTTTTTTCTTAAAGCTTTTATTCTAGGTAAAAAAAATGTTTCACCGTACTAACAGGATGCAGAACAAAAACGTAACGGAAACGACGACAGGGCATGTTTAGACGTGTACATACATTGGTGAAACAAAACGTGATTTAACTAAAAGGATACAGAGAAATTTGGACCACTGCCGACAGAGGAACACAAATAAGCTTGCAATTGTCAAACAGGTATGGAAACGTAAAGATATGATCGCGGGATCGATTGACATGCTAAAATGATTATCCTTGAAAACCACGTGTCACGGAGAAAATTTGGAGAAAATAATAAAATGTAAATAATCTCAACTTGTCAAAACTGATTTCACTTCTACTGTGCGCTGACAATGCTGTAATTGAAAGCTTTATTGGAACACTTTAAAATGATTTATATAATCACATAGTTTTCTTTATATGTAACAAGCATTTAGGGGTTAAATTCGTATGTATTTGCCAAATTAATACACAGAGGTAACTTTTGATGTTTTTTTAAATTGATTTCAAAATCTTATATAATGTATCCACGTGTAAAATCTAAACTAATGAAAAACAAAACTAATATAATTTTAATTACATGTATTATTCGCTTTGAACTAATAAAATACTTTGCATAACTAATTACAAGTTGCAACAGGACGCAGAATTAAATACATTATTGTAAATTTTGTGTGAATGCATCCCTAACAATTTGCTCGCTACAAAGTTTTGAAATCCAAATCTAACGACCTAATAAAATATTATTTTGTTTGTAAATAATAGTCAATCCCGACGATAGGACGCTACTTATTGTGGCAGCCAATGCATAAAATTTTACTGATTTTTATTGACGGTGTACGTCTGTGAATAACAATGAAGTCTTCCTTCATGCCAAATTTCAGGCCACACACTCCACTCGTCCCCTAAATATTGAGCTAATGTTAACACATTTAAAGGTTCCGTTATTAACCACGTGTAACCCATTGCGACCCCAAAACTGACAGGGCTAAGGTTATCTAAAATAAAACTAATTGTACATAGTGCAAGGTGTATTATCTCCGTTTTTCATAAATGCAAAAGATATTTACATCAAAATTTACTACGTCATCAGAATGGTTGTAGTTAACCCATGTTGCTATTGAAATGCTGGTATGGATAACTCATCTTGCATTCAAAAGAAATGGAAGGAACACAACTTGAACTTTTATTAGCTATACTTTAAAATCAATTTTATCTCTTACTTACGTCATGAAAATATAAGCTTATCTTAGGTTTGGGTAATCTCATTTGCAATTTGCGCAATCAAAATCTTTTAAACCAAAATCCGCCTCCCCGTGTACAATCTTCTCAATAAGCCGCCCCGCTCTCTTATATTCCTCAACCTCTTGTTCGGATGTTCCTGGCGGAGCCGTAAAATCATTGGAATCAGGATGACGAAGACATTTTAAATTAGGGTAAGCTTCCTCCCTATCAAGTAACGACAATGAATATTTACGATGGAGCAAGCTTGCGCCAAAACTTTCAACATTTGGAAATTTTCTGGCCCAACTCAACATTGAGAAAGGTACGACTTCGACCATTTCGTCCTCTTCAGAATCAGTGTCGTCCGATACATAATCAGTTTCGTCATCCCGGGTAACGAAGAAAATATCTAATATCCGGAGTGTTCCAAGCGTTTTAAATTCATCAGGTATTTGTAATTGCTTCATATGACTGTTGTACAAGTGAAGTGTTTGCAACGAGGGAAATCTTGCGGGAGTAAAACACTCGTAAATTTCATCAGGAAAGGTCAGGAGTAAATATTTCAATTTAGGGAAAACAATTTCCCGAAACCGTAGTCCGGGATTCAGCTGTGGTCTTCCATAACAAAAGTCCAATTTAATTAGCGTAGATGCGACGTTGCTAAGAAAAGCATTAATTTCCAAATGACGATCTTTTACAATTTCTCGGTGGTGACGCATCATACTATTGAAAGTAAACGATTTTAGTAAAGAGAGTTTCAACTTTGGCAATTGATTCCAAACTGTCTCGTCTTCATCTCCAATATAAAACAAAGTTAATTCAACAACACATGACAAGTTTATGTTTATCATTGAAGATGCACACGCTGCCTGCCAGAAATTGGGCCCCAAAGTCAACTGTTGAAGTCTGGAGTGTTCCAAGGCTCTTCTGAGTGGTTCTGAGTAATCGGCAGTTTTGTGACATTTGCTATGGTAACATTGACTAATGTACAAACTTTTTAACGCTGGGAACTCAACGTCGTGAAAGACTTGACGAGTACACGTACACTGGATATATGTTAGAGTTAAGTTTATTAGTTCCATCATCGTTGCTTTCAAGAAGTGATTCAGGCGGTACAGTTTGTCGATTTCAATATCATAAAAGGAGATTTCTAAACTCGTGAGTTTAATATTTGGATTTTCAAGCAGTTGACAGTAGTCATCAATACATCGCTCATCCTGATCATTATTTGTAATATGAACATTCTTGAATGGACTTGGGTGTAATGATAACTCTCCGGAAGATTCTGGTTTTAGAAATTCGAGAAATTCTTCAAGCAGATTATTTTCTTCATCAAGTTTTGCAATGGAATTAATCTGTAATGCAGAGCAAGCCAAGCCATTCCAGTAATTGTTGACTAGCCTGCATGTTTTTAATAGTTCCACGTCTGTCAGCCATTCCAGAAAAATCTCCACGACCTAATAAATATTCCCATTAATAATTTCGAAATAATTGTATGTACTAAGAGGGATTATTTATATACAACAAATGACGTACCAGTGTAGGTATTTCAATCAGTTCTTCGTTGTTGTCATCATCGCATACCCGCTGAAAAATTTAACAAATGAGGTTGCTAAGCATGCATATGATGTATGTGATGTCTTATTTATTTTACTATTATCTTTACTAATATCAAAACGTTGCTAAGCGACATAAACATGGAAATGACTTAGATTGACACAAACCCAGATCTTATTTAAAGTCACCCCTGGTAATTTATCATATAATTTGCATTAGCAGGAACTCACCAACGACGGCATTTCATCTTCCTCGTCTTCGCGATCTTCATTTAGTATTTCCTGATATTCTGGTTCCGATCTTTCCTTAATTTTCTGTTCAAGTCTACAGCGTTTTGTTGGATGAATACTTGTCATGCTTGCTTTTTTTGCTCCTCTAAATCTCTTTGTTAGCTTTCATCAATAGCCACAAATTCCGAATCAAACGTTTTATTGGATGAGAAAATTAAACGAAGCTTTGTCTTACCAAAATTTTGGGGTAAAGTAGTAATTGTTTATTTGATTGTATACATTTTGCTGTTTATTTCTAGGAGCGGTACATTCTCAAAATATCAAAGTGTACAGCACTCACAATTAAATGAATTCAAATTTTATGGAAAAATGCGCCTATAAAAATTTCATTTGTAATTGTTGCGGAAAAAACAAGATCTAATATAAGAAATAATCTGAATTGCAATCAAACAATGGCCAATAAATTTGTGTATGAATGGACTTTTCCTCCCTCACAAGGTGATCTTGATATCAAACATTATTCAATATAGTCTATGGTTCGTGTATATATTTCTCTGCAGGGATAATATGTCGCTCGCCGAAAAAACCCTCCTATGGCCAAGAAAAACCAACAAGGCTTCAATTTTGTGTTCACCTGTTCATTTTATGTGCGTATAAGATTTCTTACATTTCCTTCTGATCAGGATGGAATTTATTATTGAGCGTCGCTCCTTTAAAGTTCGCCCCAAATAGGTTTTCCTGAATTAAGTTATACAGCAAAGCCTTGTGTGCCATTTATAATAAATGTTTTCTTGTCTTCCAACAATTTGCAGGTTGATTATTTTAATAAATGTCCAAGATTGTACATACAATAATTGCAGACAAACGAGCTGTATTTTTATTTATGCGAGAAATAAGTATTCACAGTCATAAAAATGCTATTTTGCATATCCTAATTAAATTTAGAAATTGCTTTTGTAGCGTTTAGCAGTGCCTTAAGCATGGAATAATTTAACTGGGGTGTCTGGTATTTGAAATAGCATCTATAACGTACAATTTCAGTTGGATCGCTTAGAAGTAATATTATTAATGAACGTGGCATACGAAATCATGCTCAACTTCTTTAAAGATTTTGAAAAAAGTTTCAACTTAAAATGTGACATAATTTAGGACATAGTGGTAACAACAACACCATATAATTATGTTTATAATTAATAATGTTTTACAAACACAAGGGTTACAAAAATGATTTCAATAAATTTGTATCATAGTTACTATAGTAAAATTTAATTAAATTATTAACTAAAACTATCTAACAACATGGTGGGTATCCGTTATTCTCGATAAACGTGTATGTATTTTATCTTAAAATATAATGACTTAATTAAATAATATTGCAGTTCCATCTGGTTAAATGTTAATATCAATTTATTACATTTTAAGTCCGTTACGTTTCAGTTGTTTCAATGTATTTGTTATGACTTTACTTAGTATATATGATGTTAAGCACTTACAATCTTATTATAATGCTCAACGTCATATAGTAAATAAAAGAAGATATAATTCGAATATTAGTCAGATAGTTAAGGCTTTATTATTGGATTAATTGTTTTATATCGAGTTCATATTCTATAATTAGTTTTATTCGCATGGGCGATTGTGTTAATTATAGAATTCTATTGCTAATTAGTTTATAGTGAAAATCTAAGGTTTATCTATTTGTGTCTAGTAATTATTCTTTAATTGTCTAATTAAAAGGAAACAAATAAAAGATGAATAATTGAACTAATTAAATGATTCAAATATAGTTACGTAAGACGATTCCTTTCATTGAGAGCACTGTAGGGTCTTGGGATGATAGGTAAAGGTTAAGGTAAGGGGTCACTAAAGGGAGAGGCACTTATAGCACTGTAGATGACTCGTTGGCTCGGGGAAGTCGTAGTGATTCCCTGTAGTGGCTACGGTGGCTTCTCTCGATAAGGGCCCATGATGTATAATTAGATTTCACAGGTGGCTAAATGGTGAAGCGAAGAATATATTCGTTGAGCCGTGTGTTCACATGCAAAGTTGCGTCATGTCGACCCCTAGGCTGGCGGAAGTTCCTCGACTAAGGAACCGGCGGCTTATAGCCGGGAGGTGGCAGGTCCCGAGGCGGGATCCGTGGCTCAGGACGAAGCTCGGCAATTCGGGTCGTCTCGCTGGGTAGCTTGACCGATTCGGGTCGTCCGTGAATTCTATGTTCGTTATCTTTGAAAAGATGAGAGTTGCTTTAGTTGAGAGTTCAATTGATTGTTTTGATTGGGGAAGGACCTTGCTGGTAAGAGATGATCACTCGAGGATGGCTGGGGCGAGAGTGTCGCTAAAGCATCTCATTTTCTAGCCTCGTGTTAACGCACGTTAACATATAGCTTGTTGTTTGTCTTGTTTTTAACTTTGGTGTAACCTTACCTGACATTGTATTTATTTTTAACTTAAACAGTTAATTTAATTATAAGTTATTTACCTAAGTTGACTTTGCCATTTCACTGCCCAGGCAGCTTCTTTTAGTTTATATAAAGGACCTTTGTCCAGGAGCCCGCTTATCGTTAATAATGTCTTATCGTTATTGTTAGAAGCCAATGACTTGAAGTATTGAATGTTATCAATATATGTTTAATTACTTAAACTTACTTGTTTCTGACCTATTTACTTGTTTATGCCAACTCGGCTTGTAATTTTTGGTGAACACACCAGTCTCTCTCCTGAACTGACGCTGACAAGATTATATGTGATATTAAATTAAGTTTTAACAAGTATCTCAAATTCCCCATCTTATTCACATCTAAACAAGTCTCATCTTATTTTTACTGCATTTACCACATCAAATTACATCTTCTCCATAAACGCACTGAAATCCTATTCTATAGTCCGTATCTCCACCACGGGTTCATCACCTCGCATGATATGAAAACGTTGTGTATACGTGGCGATCTCGGGCTCTTGTACCGTTCAAGGTTTATGATCTTGTTATTTGAATGATAAGGAAAATATTGTTGAGGAAGGGAAATTAGAAAGGAAGTTGCTCAATATAGAAGGGACTTTGTGTCACGTAACTGTAAATAATATACTTAATTGTTATACCTATACTTACGCTATTATTAGATATAGTACATATATTTTAAAAGATAGAGATAGTGTGTGTGTTGTGAATGTGCTTGTTGTTAGAGATGTGAAAGTGATACGTGTGTAGGTATGTGTTAACGAGGCATTTATATTGGGATCCGTCCCTCATCTAAATGTCTCGTTGATGAAATGAGGGGAAATTATTAAATCAGTTGCACAATAATTAAATGAATAAATTTAAAGCGGAGATGATGTGGAGCTGAAGCTTTGGTTCTTGATCTCCGTGGAATGTTGATAATGGTTATGACGTCGCGATCTCGGTGAGCTCGTTAGGTCACAGCTGATAATGATGATTTTGTATGTGCGTGGTTGTTACATATGTATATTGTGTGTGTTAATTGAGTACATCGATATAAATGTGTGTATTTGTTTATGTGTGTGTCTGTTGTGTGATGATCGTCTTTGTACAGCATAACTGTACATAACTCGCCTCTTCTTCGCCGAAGGCCGGCAAAGCCCTCATCGCCCTCCATCCTCCTCCTGGAGGGGTGGTGGTAATGGCAGTGTCATTGGAATTTGCGGAGCGCGGCCTCTTCTGCTTTGCGAAGATGTTGTAGAATGTTTGTAAAGCGCGCAATGCGCTGTGTTCGAGGAAGTTGAGGTATGTCGAGGTGGGTGGGGTTTGCGATGAAATTCTGCTCATGGGGCGCTTAGGGTGTTTGCTGGAAGGCCGGTGAGACCAAAGATCTTAAGCGAACCACAGTGAACAACTTCTAACAAACGAAACTTGACTTATTTGTATGTCTATATAGTGAACCAAATGCAGGAACTGCATTTGGAAACCACGTTTACGTTAACTTATTTAAAAATTGAAATCTTAAAATCAAAGTCTTTGAATCTTTCAAAAACGGCGTTTAAGGATGATTGCACAACAGTACAAACAACGCTCTAAAAATTATTTAATTTTTAAATAATAGGTTATAATAGGTATAAGGTTATAATATTAATAGGTAATAATAATATTTTTTAATTTTGCATATAAAAATGTTCAATTAAATTATGAAATAATATGACAGCTTTTATTTCCTTATTCTAAGAGATTGAAATTGATACTATTGCCTAACACGGTCTTAGGGTTATTTAAGAAATCGTTGTCAAAATTATCATCAGCAAATAGTATAATAATTAACGTACACATCAATAAATTACAATTCGTGCGAATCAAAAAATATTTCAAAAGTATCAGTTAACCGACACACCGTTCGGTTACAAAGAGAGTCTGAACCGAGTTATGTCGGTTCGGTTACGGATAAGCAAAATTTTGTATCCACAAATTTCAGTTTGGTTCCGTTGGGGACAAAAAATTAACCAAAAACTATGGCTTGGTCTCAGTTAGGATTTGCGTTTTAACGGAACCTATCCTATCCTTAAACCAATTTACTACGGCTTAGGAATTATTGGATTTAACTCATGTTGCTTTTGAAATGCTTGTCGATAACTTATCTTGCATTCAAGAGAAAAGAAAGCAACACAACCTGCACTTTAATTACCTATAATTGTGTGATTAAAGGCATTGTATGTCTGAGAATGAGTTTTTACTTTTCTTAGCGTCATAAAAATGAGATTATCTTCACTTTGAATAATCTCATTTGCTATTTACACAGTCAAAATTTTTGAAATAAAAATTCTGAGGCCAGTGTCCAATTTTTATAATAAGTAGTCCGGCTCTCTTATATTCCTCAAACTCATCCTCGGATGTTCCCGGCGGAGCCGTAATATCAGAATAAAGAAGACATTTTAAATAGGATACGCTTCCTGCCTATCAAGTAACGACAATGAATATTTTTGATGGGGAAGATTTGCACTAAAACATTCAACGTTTGGAAATTTTCTGGCCCAATTCAACATTGAGAAAGAAATAACGTCGCCTACTTCGTCCTCTTCAGAATCAGTTTCGTCATCTAGGATAGCATAGAAAATATCTAATATTCGCAGTGTTCCAAGCGGTTCAAATTCATCTGGTAATTGTAATTGCTTCATACGACTGTAGTACAAGTGAAGTGTTTGCAACGAGGGAAATCTGGCGGGAGTAAAACACTCGCAAATTTCGTCAGGAAAGGTCAGGAATAAATATTTTAATTTAGGAAATACTATTTCTCAAAATCGTAGTTCAGAATTCGGCTGTGGTCTTCCATACCAAAAGTCCAATTTAATTAGCGTAGAAGCAACGTTACTAAGAAAAGCATTAATTTCCAAATGCCGATCTTGTACAATTTCCCGGTAGTTACGCATGATACTATTGAAGGTTATTGATTTTATTGAAGGGAGTTTTAACTTTGGCAATTGATTCCAAACTGTCTCTTCTTCATCCATAATATACAGCAAGGTTAATTCAACAACACATGACAAGTTTATGTTTATCATGGAAGCTGCACAGGCTGACTGCCAGGAATTTGACCCCGAAGTCAACTATTGAAGTCTATCATTGACTTTGTTTCATAATTAACAAATTTTACCAGGGATGTCGTGCCAACCTCAACTCTGTCAGCATTATACGTTTCCTCTGGATTCAGTGGTTCCAAGTATTTTAAGCGTTTCTAAGCGACATAAATGTGGAAATTATTGACATTGACACAAATACAGATCTCATTTAACGCCGCCCGTTGTAGTTTTTATTAGTAAGAAAGAACTCACCAACGTCGGTAATTTAACCTCCTTGTCTTCGTCAGGATCATTTAATACCTCCTGATATCCTGCTCCCGAACTTTCGTCCATTTTTATTCACAAGTTGACAACGCGTACTTGGATGAATATCTGTTAATATTTCTGATGTTGCTTTTCTAGCTCTTTTTGTTAGCTGCTAATATTAACCACAAATTCAGAATCAAACCTGGCTCTGGTTGAGAAAACATTGATACAATTCAAAATTGTATCCATCCGAATTTTTGGTGTAAAATAATTTATACTTACATTTTGCTGGTAATTGCTAGGAAAGAAATATTCTCAAATTAGCGGGTTTCACAACACCCACAAATGATGAAACCACAGAGAAGAAATCCACGAAATGAATTAAGTTTTCACTTGATAAATTAATTTCCTGATTATTAAATACCGTAAAAATTCCAAAGATGGCCCCCGGCCAACTTCTAAACACTGGCCCAAACCCAGGCCATCTTTAGAAAACCCGGCCATCTTTAGGGTCCGGCCAACTCTAATAAATTTTTA
>JAQGAK010005218.1:0-10615 GCA_034696945.1 Lipothrix lubbocki | reverse complement strand
TTGCAATTTTTTTTATTATTTGTATTTTAAAACGTAGAAGGATTGTGTGACGAGAAATTTTTATTTGCTTTCCTTAAACTACCCCATTTAAAAAAATCATTTTTTAATTTCGAGCCAAAATAAAACACTTCAGAAATTCGTATTTTTCGCTCAGCCCAATTTGCAGGGGAACGATTGGTACAAACACTCTCTACTGATGATGCCTAATGTATTTTTGCTTTGGTTAACCCGTTTCAGCCAATAGTTTCCCTCGCGAGTTTCGTCTGGACAAAATTATTATTCACGATTTGGTAATGATAGAAACAAAATTGATATTGCGTTGAATAATTTGAATGTATTTAGTTCCCTATGGTGATAAATTGTAAAATAATATTTTTAAAAATTTTGGACAAGGAAAATTACTTATTACTATAAAATTCCTGACTGACGTTGTGAACAACAGAAGTTAGACAAACGGGCTCTTTATTTTTTGTACTTTTTGCGCAATATTCACTGATTGACGTCGTACTGCTTTTTCCTACGCCGTACGTCATGTAGTCGGGCCAGTCATCTTGATCAATTCCGCGAACTCGTAATGAGCTGTTTCCTGATTATGAGATGAGTCGAGCAAGGTTTTTATTTGAAGGCTTTATCAATGGTGGTTGGTGGTTCTGCGTAGGAATGGCTTTCATTCTAATATAATTTGTTACACTGCACTTGCACAATTATCGCTGATTTCATTATCTTCTCCAAAGCGCTCCTTGAAACTTTTCTGTGCACAATAATTCGCGCAACCTGGGGATCTTCTTTACTCTTTTGGCTTTGTGGGAATTCATTCGACTACATTTTTTCCAAACGCCAGACCACAGAGCTTTTACTAAAATGAACTGGAATTATTGGGATTTCCTTACACACATTTATAATGCCTATTCATATTTAAATATAATCCTTCAAAAACAAATTTCAATGTACATATAATATATTTCAACGAGAATATATAAGATTTAGGTAAGATTAGGAAATAATTAGACGATTATGTATATCAATTTTAGATTAAAACAAACGCATTTTAATTCAGCGTCTTAGAAACAACAAATACTGATAAAGTTTCTCATCTCAAACACCTTCAATTTAGCTACTTACAATCAGTTGAGAGAATGTAATTAAATTTCCTAAAGAACAAATTTCTGTGGAAGTCATTCGAAGCGTAGATTTAGGCATTTTGCATTTAATGACATTAAATATTTAATCATATAATTTATTTTTTCCAGCCTACATATATAAGCACATTTTTTTCAAAACAAATTTAACAAAGAAATTTCATGAATATTGAAGTCACAACTAAAATGGTGTAATTAAATCCTATTCTTCTAATTAAAATTATTATACACAATACCCATGCCCTGAGTTCATGTTTGCACACAAGAAGCTTTTGGTGCTGGAAATAGTTGGCAAGTAAATTGTAAACGATATAAGATACACACTTAAATAATGAACGGATATGAACATTTAAGTTTTTATAGTGTATAGTAATTAAGTTTAAATTGGTACAATTTGTCGTAGAGAGTCGATTCATTAAATTTTAAACACGCATGCTCGTCTTCTATATCCTTGCGATCATAATCCGTCCGGAAGAAACCGTTTTTTCTTCATTGCCTGTGGAAATCAGGACTCGTTGTCTGGTTGTTTTATACTTAAATTCTTCCGTTGGCGTATTTTCTGCGACAATTTTGTGACTATCCTGCAGATTTCCTTGGAGATTACTCCTTCCACCATAGTAACTTTGGCATTTACTCGGTTGATGATCTCCGAGCGCGGGGGTTGTGACGTGTTTTCGTAAGTACCGCAAAAGAGAAAATGTTTCGAAACAGACTTTGCACTGATAAATGTTTTTCATGATGGATGTTGATCTTTAGAAACTTCGAATTTCCAAATATGTATAGTCTTTATCTTTAAAATTGACCTGTAAGAGTTAATACCAAATGATTTTAATAATTTGTTTAATAACTTGGGATATGTTAAAACTATTTACACTGTTTTTTAATTTTATTATTTATAATGCTTTTAATGTGAAGGAACATTTAGACTGATTCTTGGTATGTACTCAATACGTTTGAAAAACGAGAATTAAAATTTAAATATCGATAGTCTTGTTAAAAGATACAAATTACATTGCACACGACGACTAAAACGTCATTTAAAAAGAGCAGGACGAGTAATGTATGTATTAGAATTTATATTTCAGAATATTTCAGAAAAAATAAACTCAACGTACTTGATTACAGATAGTGTGTCAAATGCTAAATATTTGCACAATTTAGCAGATTTACATTTTTTGTAAAAATGTCCTAATTTCCATTCCCCGTTTGGATCTATGGGAACCACAGCTTTTGCGAATGCACATATTTTCAAATTTATATTCTATAGAACAAATTGTTAAATTGTTTGAGTAGTATAACAATTGTTACCTAACAAAGTATGTATCAAATTGTATCAGTATTGACATAACTTGTGGCATCACAATTTATTAAATTCAGAAACGTTTTAAATGGGTTATATTTTAAACTATTTAGGCTTTCGACTAATTTTAGTTCGCATGAATTCGTCGGAAATCTGATTTATGTGCTTATTTAGAGCTTGTCTCTTGTTTACAATCAACTCTGATATAAATGCTGAAAGGTGCACGAGTGAATCGCTTAAATTTGGCGGTCATAATCGTAAGTATTTCTGACTCTTTTGCCTGTAAACCTTGCTTATAAAGGGGAGAGGAATCCTTGACAATTGTGGGCTTAGCATTCACTCCAAGGGAATACATCCCCCATTAATTGTAAATTGTAACAGCATTATACTGACGAACGTAGGTATTGGTAGAGTGTATTAAACGATAAGTAGATGTACATGAAATATTTATTTACAGATATTGAAATGCGGCAAATACTTCAAGTTAAACGAAGCAAAAAATTAGCAATACTTGCACATGAAAGGATGCACTTGATTAAAATTAACTATTTTCTCCTGCTGCTAGAAATGCTTCGGTATGATACACCGGACTCTCGCTATAAGAGATCTCTATATAAGGGAAATCTCTCTGTAAGAGAAACTTTACACTCGCGGGTTACACATGGGTATATGCATTCTTTCGTTACAATTGCTTGTATATACGATTTTATTACTTCTCAGTTCCCAGCGATAATTTTTTGGTTCCTAGAAGATTTGTGGAAAATTATTGAATGAGAATACAATATATGCTATATATTTATTATAGTCGTGTTACAGCTGGAAGACCAGTCATTATTGTACTGAAGCTGGAATAACACGTTAATAAAGAATTAATTTGAATTGAATAAGGTTTACGATAAAAAAAGAAGCTGCATGGTTCGTATAAAAAAATCTACTAATTTCAAAAATCCAGTTCATTATTTAATATAACTGGATTGGCTGTTTGCCACTTAAAACATGGTGTAAATAATAATAAAAAATTCATCCTGTGGACTTTCGGGTTTCTTCAGTCAAAGCCCAAACCATCCGGTATTATATATTTTTGCATAAATAATAATGCATTCTTATGAATAAGGGCAACCATGGATATTACAATCTACTTAAACGCCTATTAAGGCAATTTAATCAATTCAATACGCAAAGTAGATTTATAGATTCCTTCATAATCTGAAAACATCCTGGCGTAAAACTTCTTGTAGCCCACGGTTAGATTCCGATCCACGAGCTAAAATTCATTTATTTATAATATTATGTATTTACCCTTTATTGAACTTCAATAACGTAGAATAATTATTTAAATACAAAAGTAAATGCTGACATCGCAGATGTGAAGCAAATTAAATCACAATGGTAGAAATCACTTACTGCACCAGATTCCCACACTGACGACCCTTCTATTCCGTGGTGGGAATAAAAATAAAATCTCATGTCCTTCCCTTTGGAAACGAATGCTAAGCCCACACCGTTTGCACCTTCTTGGGAAATAGCGGCAATTCGACAGTTTAATGATGGAATCACGTACGAAAAGGCAGCATGTGCACCCCTAACACGTGGGCGGGCAGAAATTAACAAAAACAGATTTTGATGGTATAATTGTAATGCGTACCAACTGGTTTATTGCAAGAGTTCTTACTCACCCAAAAAAATTGGTAGGATGGGCGAACGTAAAAACTTGTTGGGTGCCCCCTGGAATGGAATTTGGTGCTGGGTTGTATTTCAAATTGTGTTTATCGTACATTGTGAAGTCCGTAATTTCTTCATCAAGGTAGTTCACTAGAATTAAAGAATAAATTTATTTTCTGTTTCGTTGGACTTAAATTATTGTATTATCTCCAGTTTAGTTAATTTAACATTATAAGGATACTTTTTTATGTAAAATTTGCTCTGTGGATAGACGACTTCAATGTGTTTTGAATTACTCACCAAATACAATTAATGTGCGCCATCCTTTGTAACTAACTTCTACTGCAGGTGAATTTATACTTGATAACGTTGATCCATTGAAGGATTTTCCCGTCTTTATTTCTTTAGCCTGAGTCTCAATTAGGAAATCGAATTGCTTCCACGACATTGATTTAGTAAATAGTAGAGCTATTTCCGTTATTATGTTCGTTCTTGTCGTTAACCCGTCAAGTTTTGCGTTCATGGCAGTTAATTGCATGTCTTGAGCAGAAAGTTTCATGTTCAAGGCATTAAGTCCGACCTCAATTTTT
Source organism: Lipothrix lubbocki (assembly GCA_034696945.1). Lineage (NCBI taxonomy): Eukaryota > Metazoa > Arthropoda > Collembola > Symphypleona > Sminthuridae > Lipothrix > Lipothrix lubbocki. The sequence goes on along the minus strand of JAQGAK010005218.1, from coordinate 5,924 downwards.
TCGTTTATAGCAACATTGTCTTGAGTAGGACATTTCGTGTTGAGAACTGCTAAAGTGTTGTTCATGGAATTTATGAGCTTTAACAATTCCACAAAAATTCCGTTTCCGTAGTTGTTCCGCAAGTCTCTCCCCAGAGCATTTTCAAATTCTGCAAAATAAACCAATATTTCTCGAAATTATTTCAATAAATATTGGTCACGATTCTAATTCGACTATAGTTAGTTAGTTCCCCCACCTTTGCTCTCTTGTTCCCCCCGAGCGTCTTGGGCCTGACCATAAGTAATTGCAGGGTTGGAGCACAAAATTACAAAAGGTAAAAGAAGAAATAACAGTTGGAGCTTGGGATAATAATTATTCATAATTTTGTAATATACAAAACGAACTTGGTGTTAAAATGAAAGAATTTCGTTGCTTGCTGAAAAATTGTAAAATAATTTCAAGTAAATTGCTGAAAATGATAATTTTAAGTAGTACTATTTGTTATTGTAGTAGTCAAAGCAAATTCTAACTAAAAAGTTGTGAACAGGAGCAATTACACTGTAAGGAATTCTCACACGAACAATGTTCATCCTTAAAGAGCTATTTGCCCTGGTAGTTTCCAAGCTTGTGCATGAAGCGGATGTAACTAATAAAATTAATAAAGACATTTAGACTACAACAAGCAGAAAGTTATCAATGCCTGACCTCCGGCTGTTTTTTACTACGCAGAACTCTACACACTCAAGCCATTTATATCCACATCAATTTCCTGACCTCCAAATGAGCTATTCCCTGATCACAAGATCAGTCAACAGCAATGATTTAAATTCAATTCTCCCTGAATTACTTTTATACGTTGGAATTTCATTTATTCGATTACGTTATGGGAACACAAACATTTTCTTAAACTCTCAGTTCCTAACGGTAATTAAGTTGTCCTATAGAAAAAGGTAACAATAGAGAAATCAATACATAATCAAATAGAATAAAATCCAGTAATTCTGACAGGCACGGTTCTCTATTTATTAATCAGACTAACTTTTTACCGCCCAAAACTGATTTTAAGTAATTTAATTTCTCCTAAAATTCCTTTTGACCATTCTTCTGTTGTCATCACTCGACATTTCCGTGATTTTGATTTCCGTTATTTTAAATTAATTACAAAATATTCTATTATTTAGGAAAATAGATTAAACATTGCAGTATAATGTAATAAATAGAAGTTGTTTAAAAAAGTATTATAAATATAAAAAATAAAATAAAAAAAAGCTCGATGTACTTTGGGTTGCATTACATGGAATTGTACATTACAATATTGAATTTAAAAAGTAGTTTTACTTGTAATTTTAATTGAAAATTAATTTTTATTATTTTGCTAATAGATTTATCCGTTTAAGTCTACTGAACTTTGCGGACGATTTTTTAGAAATTTATTTGACAGTTATTATTTAGAAATGTACATGTACTAATTTACTATTTTACTAATTTATTAAATTTTATTTGTTGTGTAAATATAACACAACGTATAATGTTGCGTGTTGTACAAATGAACTACAACACAATTAGTAAAAGAAGGCAAATTCGGTAATTACTTAACAATTGGCTATATTAAATATTTCTTACGGTTTCATAATTTCTTAAGAAATGAGAAACAAATTCACAAAAAACATTCCTCAAATCACGAGCTCCAAAGTAACTCGACACGTGTCAGGAAAATTTACCCGACAAATGTCGGGTAAACCTGCAAGCTACCCGACGCCAATACCCTACAAATAGCCCGAAACCCGACATAAATATACAAATTACCTGACCCGACGTCGGGAGGCAAATCCAAATTCACCCGACACCCGACGCCGTCGGGTAGACGTACAATTTCCCCGACACCATTCCCCACAAATTACCTGACATCCCCGACTCGACTCGAAAAATTCCGACACCAAACCTACAACTAACCCGACACGTGTCAGGTAAAACAACCCGACGAATGTCGGGTGACCTACAAATTACCCGACTTCAATAATTTTTAAAAGCAACCCGACACCCGACACGAACCTACAAATAACCCGACACCCGACATCAACCTACAAATTACCCGACGCCCGACATCACCCTACAAATCACCCGACGCCCGACATCAACCTACAAACTACCTGACCCGACGTCGGACGGCAAATCTACATTTCGCCGTCCGACCTACAAATTACCCGACACCAGATATCTACCTGACAATTAACCGACACCCGACATAAAATTGGAAAAAACACGACATTAACCATGAATTATTAACCACAAAAATATTGAACCAGCAAATATCAATTATGTTTAACATGTATTTTTATTAACGATATTAGCAGCGGCTTTTTGTTTCAGAACACAATGTAGTCAACTAACTCAAAGAAAACATGTGCATCTTCCAGTTAACTACCAAAGAAAATAAATAAGCAAAAACTGTATTCATAATCCTTTCAAGTATTAAGCAATTTATTAGTGTTGCTTTCAGTATATTTTTTACGTTTGAAATGTTCAATATAATAAAAACGAAAAAATTTATAAGACGCTGATGTACTGCTTTGAGGCTGAGTGTGCTAATAATTCCTTTTTCCTTTTTAAATTACACTCTCCGATAGTTAGAAACATGACCGATCTTTCGGAATAATTCCCATTGTTCACTCTGCCTTTCAACTGACTTGATGCTTGGATTATATTTTCCTTGAATTTTGTTGAAATTCATATAAATTTCTTAACATTTATTTGTCCGTGGAATAAAGTGCAGAGTGCGCAGTCCCAATTTTCCTTCTAATTCATTCCGGTCCCCACCGTCGGAGTGGAGATAAAAACAAATTTAAATAATTATAAAATAATTTAGTAGTTAATTCTTTATCCCTTGGATTCTCGACGGTGAAGGGCCCAGTCAATGTTTCCGAATATTCCCCATTGCTCACTGTGCCCTTATTCACCTGATGTTGTAGTTATTTTTATAACTTGACCTTTCGTTTTATTAAAAAAATTGATTAATAATTTTATTTCCAATAATTCTTTTTATATTACACAAGATTACACTATAACGCTTCTACACAATGGGTGTTAACTATTATGTTATTCTATTTATCAACAGAGTAAAATTAATTCCTTTCTTAGTTAAAGTGTTGATGGTTTATGTAAATCTGCATTTTAATTACGATTCCACGATAAGACATTACTTTAGCATTCTAAAGTTTAAAAAAATGTTCGTAATAGCTACTTTGAATTTAACAGTGCTATGTCTTTGGATTACCTAGAATAGAACGTTATATGATGAAAAAATATAAAAAAGAGCTTATATAAAATCAATTTAAAAATCATTTTAACATCAAGTCGGTTGCAAAACAGTTGCAAAACAAATCATTAAGCTGATAAATGGTGATTTTTTATCTTGAGAAGTTACTGTCCGATTGTGAATGTATGCACTACCAATGGATTTGTGCCTTGTACATTGGTTTAGTTGCATAATGTTGATAGCTGTTGTATATAACTAAATTCTCTAAAACTGGTTTATTACTTTGATTTCGAGAAATGAAAAAGTAGAATTATACAAGTCATTAATTTCTCTGGGATTGAAGCTAAAGTACATTATTTATTTAGAATTCAACGTACAAAGGTAAACGTAGTAAGACAAACTATTATTGTGATTTTTGTAAAGACGATTTTGCTGTAGATATCGACGCAGTTTTTGAACTGCAGAATTAGTCAATTCAAATATATAACCAACAGACGTTACTCATATAATATTTTTATTATTTACCCTACACCGTAGTTGGTTATGAAATTTGTATGACAATGTACAAATTAGGAACAATTTGTGAACAGGAAAAATCCAAAGAAATGCGAAATAACACATTACAACAGGCATAAAAACTGTTTTTATTCTAATTACAATAAAATTAAAATATAACAAACATATGCATAAATTGATGTTGAGCTTTTTGCTTTGATCCACAAATGAGCATATAATGAATAATAGTAATATTATTACAAATCAGACTTCAGGATTAACTAAAGTTAGTATAAAAGTCTTCCAAAAATATCATTTCTACATCTATGACTAGAAACAAATCCAAAGAAAAAAATATTTGTACATACTGTAATGCCGAGAATTTGTAAAGAGCGCAAAAAACAATAATAATGCCAATATGTTTAATAGTTCAGTCTTGAAGGTAGTTCAGTCTAAAAGTTTGCGCGCAAATCCGGACATTAAAATTAAAAACCATGTTGGGGTGAAAATACTCGGATTGTATAACCTGCTTTGCACAATTTGTAAATCTCGGATTTGGTTAATCCTATTGAAATTGTAAATGAACCCGAATCGTAGCATAACAGTAGACAGATATGCGTTTCCATGCTCTGGCTGTGCAATGCTAATCCATTGGAATTTACTTTGTTTTGCGATGGAATGCGAGCTTCCCGAAATTTATCCATATCGTCGGCGAAGGATCTGAAAGCACAAACTGCACGCGTGGCTAATGTCTTAATATGCCAAAAGCCTCTTTGCGCTAATATCTATACATACTAAAAGTCAGAACTCCATGCTTAAACATTTGTGGTACCTTTTGACTTTAGAATTTTGAGCATTCCCACGTTGGTACTTTAAGACACTAACAAGTCATGCAGTTAATACTTTCAGATCCTTCGCCGACGATATACAACCTTGTTTGTGTATGCGTTAAAAATAAGGTTTTTTAAACCTAATACACAACAGTAATTATTAGCAGTATGTAATTTTATTGACGTTTAAATTCTTTATTTCACAATTAGTCAGGAATAAATGAAAATAGTAATTGGTTAGATTAGGCTCAAGAAAATGTTTAAATGAATTATGTTTATCATTTCTATTTATTTTGATAAGCATTGTTGAAGCTTTATTGGAGTCAATCAAAATAAGAATACACCAGCTTGTAATCCGTTGAAGAAAAAATACAGTGGCAAGATACTTAATCGGCCAAAGGAATTTTAAGCAACTCAATTCGCAAAGTAACTTTATGTCCCGCTTCATAATCAGCAAACATTCTGGCGTACGACTCCATGTGGCTCACAGAGAAATTACGTTCCTTGCCATGCTAAAATATAATTAAATTACAAATTTTGCATATAGTTTTAGCAATATATTTCCTATAGACGCATGTACGTTAATAAAAAGGCACATATCGTATTGCAAAAAAATGATGGCTAAATAGAAATCACTTACATCGCAACAATTTAGATGTCGCGGGTCTTTTTGATACTGGTCAAAATTCCTTAAAGCGTTTGATCCATACGAACAAGAATAAACCCTAAACCTGTAACCATTGCACTAGGCGATGAATTTGCAACAAGTTGGGAAGACGGGGAGTTAAATGGAACGTCGTATGAAAATGAAATGTGGACAGAACTGGGGCGCAAATGAAAATAATAAACAAGAAATTATTCCAAAGGAACATTTGGGATTCGTATTGAATAAATGACGGTTCGCAATTCTTACCTACTTATCGTCACCAGATGTACCAGGCGCGACTTCATACGAATCGTCATATGCATCTAGATGATGTGTTGTAGAGTCAGCTGAAATTTTGACAAACGTGAAAACTTCCTCTGTACGCGGGGGAATGGAAGCCGGTGCTGGATTATATGCCGTATTCATTTTGTCATGAATTTAAAAGCCGTCAAGTGTTTCATCTAGATAGTTCACTGGCAAAAATTTGTAATAAATCATTTCCGGTAGAAGTTTTTAAATGAAACATTTGAATAATTTTTAGTCTGTTGCTAAGCAATTCCAATCGGTATTATGTAATTAACTTACCAAACACGACGACGATGTAGCTTCCATTGTTACCAACATTAGGGGCCCGTGATTTTAGGGTGTTGGTAAAATACACTGAGGCATTCGGTGCCACCGAGACCACCGAATCCTCGAAATGTTGCCAGATTTCAGC
>JAQGAK010005217.1:0-10616 GCA_034696945.1 Lipothrix lubbocki | reverse complement strand
ATATTATTAGTTAGAGATGGGGCCACAGACGGGAACCTCTCTCGTCGATCCGGGGGATCGCGGGCAGAAGATTTTTACTCCTAAATTCGTGTAGCATTTTGTAGGACAAAACATTTGCCGTTATAGAGGATGTATCTCTATAAGGAGGATCGTTATAGCGAGTCTCTACTGTATAGCATTTTGTATTTGACTGTTGAAGAAAGACAATGGTTTATGTTTTTGAAATATTGCATTGCAGGTTTGTCGGAAATTGTATGAACTGATGGCTACACGCTTTCCGGATATGCCGTCTAGAATAAAGTCATTGGATGGCAAGTATAAATACATAATTTACGGCTTTACGGTCCCACGAATTCTCAATGCTTTTTAAAACGCTTCTGTAATAAATTTTTGAAAAATGAAAAGCATAGAAATAGACAAGGCTACACGTTTCAGTTGGTTATACTCAACGAGTGTATTTTGTAACGGCAGACGGTGTTTATACCAAGCGAGAGGGGATTCAGATTTTCTACCAGCTATTTGCTTCCAAAACGTGGATCATCCTAACCATAGCAATTTTAATATTCGCCCTGTATTTAAAATACCTTCAAATTATTCCTACAACTTTTATGTCCGTCCTAACGGCTGCCGGAACGGTATTGGAACAATCTCTATTAGATAACTGTCGAGGCAGTCGCAACGCCGTTATTGCTGTTTGGATTTTAATAACGATAATTATTTCTAACAGTTATAAAAGCATGATAAAATCTGATATGCAAATCGACAACCCGACCCGAACCGTTTGGAAACAATTGGCTGATCTCCAGAATTTTACATTATTTATTGTTGGGGGCCATTGCACAACAATTACAAAAGACGTGTACTATCAAAAAACCCTCCTGACGTATCGGTATTTAAATAATAGACATTGTGGGACCAGAACCAATTATCTTCTTTATTACCAGGGAGCTCACATAGTGTTGGAATCATCGGATTTATACGATTTAGCAAATTCTACCATTCTTCATTGTATTTGTATGCAAAATGTTTCTGAGTTAATATCTTCAAACATGTTAGCCCCTAGAACTGCAATGCTAGCCACTTTAGATGATTTGAGCGAAATCTGGAAAATGGTTAAGCAATTTAATGTTGTTAAAAATCGTACAGCAACGTTTGTACACAATGTCAACGACAACCAAGAAAGTTATCGCACGATGAAAATTATTTGTTCGGGTGCACTGTTACCCGAAAAATATAATGTATTTCACCAGCGCATATACAAGCTCCCACAATTGGGTCTTTTACTTCATTGGCAAGCTGTGGAAAATATTAAAACCAGGGTTGAAACAATGAAGGAAATGAATAAGCTTGGTGTGTCTACTGATAGGTCCATTTATGTTTTTATTGCGGTCAAGTTGCTTTTGGTATGCTTAACCTCTTCATTTACTGTGTTTTTGTTAGAGTGTAACGTTTTCAATGGTAGAAAATTTTTAGCGGAGTACATTAAGCGAACAATATTGGCTATTATATTTAACATTTATACTATAATAAACTCGATGTAGTTCCAGTGTCACTCTTGTTATCCTTTAAATCTGGGAGTCTCTATAATAGTACAGTAAGAAGTAAGGCTAATTGACCCTAACGAAGATTCCCTTCCAATATGTTTCCATAGTACATGCACAAATTTTCACAAATAAGTTTGTTTATGCACTGGTAAGATTTGGCAAAGATTAAAACTGAGTTTTAGACCACGAAACAAATTAATGGACTTTGTTCCACTGATGATCAGTGTGAGTTCTTGTTGCAGCTGAGTTGAAAATAAAGACTATTTAAAATTTTGGCTTGATATTATTGGTCCCATATTCATTACTGTTATCTTGAAAAATTTTATTAAACTTCCAGTGATTGCCAAAAAAGATGATACAAGGATTTCATGAATCTTGATAACAAATAATGAAACTTGTTACGAGCCTTTGTTTTCGAAATTTTAAAAATTATTGGACACATAACAAGGTGTACATGTGTGAAAAACAGTACAAAAACAGTAGTATGCCACAGAATCAAGAGTTACTCTTATGGTTAGGGTGAGCGACGTCCATCTATTTTTCAAGAGATTGCTTCCTTTGGTTTTATTCAATGTGTACACTAGATGTCAATGTTCTAGGGCTCTTAACACGCGCTTTTAAAAATTTGGGTTATTTATGCGCTTGAAACTTCGTAAATCTACAGCCATGATCTAGTAACCCAGTAAGTAAACAAAGGGTATCAATAACAGTTAAACTGAAACGAGACATGTTGGACAGCTTTGTAAGTAGATCTGTTATAATTGTCATTATGTCCAACATGTTTTACGTCCTCAGTGGGAATTTTCTTACGCTTAGAAATTAGTTGGATGAGAAATTTCTTCCCGTTAAATATTTGGGCGTCAGCCCAAATCAACAATTTTAACTATGTTACGAATTGTTTTGTGGTTAGCCCTAAATTTCCAACCATGTTGGGGTGCCATAGCAACTACTCCGACGAAAGTATTATTAAACCTAGATTGGTTGAAGCCAAGTAGTAACTGTTACTTGCGACTTTTACACCACGACGATAGTTTAAATTTAACTTCAATTCAACTGCCCTACGATTTTATCAATTTACGAACAAACGAGAGTCGTAATTTGAATGGTTTGTATAGGGAGCCGAATAAATACCATGATCCATCTATTTTTAAGACAACATTTGTCAAATGTCTCATACTCTTTATTTCTTTGCTTAGGAACGAGGTCATACTAGGACGAGGACTAAGCATCTTTCCACACCTTACAATTCTGCATTTAACTCCTGACAATGAACCAAAAGATCGAATCGTGTTTAGGGAAGTTTATGCTTTCATTACAAGTGGGCCTGAACAACGTCCCGTACAAGAAGAAGTCCAAATTTGCTACACAATGTATATACCTTTTTACGAAGTATCCCAAACAAGTAGTGACACAATTATATTTCGACGTATTTGTCCTCCGGATGTACCTTGCAACACCACAATATCACTCTTATTAAGGGCGGAACCCGTTTACGATATTCTGGTTTCGATGCATAATGCGATTGTGGATTATGGTCGAAATATTCACTGGCAAGTAAATGAAAACGAATTTGAGGAGCATAAGTGGTGTGAGGACATTTCCAGTATGTCTATCTGTGTTAGCATTTTATGTAAAACATTTCAGTTTATATGTGACGGACTCAGATATAATCAGACCGATGGCTTTTTACATGCCCCAAGTATGCGTCTATCCGATGAATCATATCCAAGGTTGCAGTTCCCGATCGGTCACACTCAAAGAGTGTATATTGTAACAGCTGATGGCATTTATACCAAGCGGGATGAGGGAATTCAAATTTTCTACCAAGTGTTTGGCTACCAAATTTGGATATTTCTAACGTTTGCAATCATAACGTTTGCTCAATATTTAAAATCCCTTCGAATTATTCGAACATTCTTTCTCTCCACAGTTACAGTCACGGCAACAGTGCTGGAACAATCTGTTATGGACAACTTTCGTGGGAGTCGCAATGTCGGTATTGTCATTTGGCTCCTCATGGCTATCGTTATTTCCAACGGTTACAAGGGCATGATAAGGTCAGATATGCAAATAGAAAACCCAACCAGAACTATTTGGAAACAATTGTCAGAGCTTAAAAATTTTACGTTGTTTGTCGTTGGAGGCAACTGCTCAAGGATAATGAAGTTTAGTCTGCATAACATTTACAATGAAATCTACGATTATGCGGATTCTAAATATTGCCTTACCATGGATAATAACCTAACTTTCTACAATGCTGGCTACCAAATTGTCCTAAATTCCCAAGATGTACACGAAATATCAAATTACACAACGTTTCATTGCGTTTGTATACAAAACGTTTCTAATTTAATATCCAAAGACATGTTGACGCCTAGGACGGCAATACTAGCAAATTTGGATAACTTAAGCGAAATCTGGAAACTGGTTAAGGATTCTTCCGTTGTTCAAAATCATGAAATAAAATTTGCACACAATTTCCACTATAACCAAGAAACGTATCGCACTACAATATTTGTTTGTTCCAATTCATTGATTCCTGAAAAGATTAATATGTTTCAGCAGAGCATGTACAAACTCCCACAATTAGGCCTTTTATCACACTGGCAGGCTGTGGAAAGTATTAAAATCGGATTTGAGACATTTAAGGAAATGAGTAAGCTTGGTGACTCTGCTGATAGATCGATTTATATATTCATTGCTGCCCAGCTACTTTCGGTTTGCTTATTTATCACAATTTTTATGTTTTTGTTTGAGTATACATATTTTCACGGAAGAAATTTACATTTATCATAATTATAAGCCAATAATTTTCAACCGAACAATACATAGTAGGGTCGGTGCAAAACGTTACGGACATTGAATAAATCAATTGTAAGTTTTATCTATTATTTCTTTCTTCCGAATCAAATTTTTTTGCGAAACCATTTTGTAATTACTTCATGCTCGTGAATTACAGTCACAAATACGCCAGCGTCTTAGGAAGAATCTTTAGAAATATTTTTATCTCAAATCTCTTTTACACATTGCACATGGTACCAGCAGCAATCATTTTTGTTAAATATTTTAAAGCTTTTTAATCATTTTTGTATATTTTAGCATCAATTAGGAAGATGTTCATACACATATATGTATGTGTCTACATCCACTATGGATTGTATTTTTATATAGTTGTATATTTTAGTATAGACGGCTTTTTTCAAATTTTTTAATTGTAAATTGGTTTACACGTGGATCAAATGATAAGCTTTGGTTTATTTTTGCAAAGTTTGGAGGCGGAAAAGCTCGAAATGGTCCAAGCCCTACTTGTAAGAATAGAGTGAAATATAAAAATTACTCAAATTTAGTGTTCAAGAATTTCATTTCAAATTGTTTTGTAAAGATGGTTTTTCGTGTATTTATATAATTTTGGCATACTTCGAGGACCTGACAAAGTTTTGGCATTTGAAAATCGACAAATTTTTAATTCATATGGCAGTATAAGTAGGGAAAATACTCAAAAATGCCCATCACATTGAGACGTGAAGTAAGCGTTTAAAGCTGATCGTGAGATATCATGGTAAAATGTTGAGTGTGAGCTGTCTTAGGGTAAGGATATACATACTTACACCTCTGTATTGAGCACGATGGCTTACGTTTGCATCAAACAATTAGCAATTTATCAAGCACAAGGACAGGTTCCCTCAATCCAATATTTTATTTGTAACCTGTATAGTTTCATATTAGTTTTCTCCTTATTTCGCATATAATCCTTAAATCCTTATAACTCTAATTTGTTACGGACATTTATCTGCTCTTGCGACTACACGTTTGCAAGAACAGATGATTCAGAAATAACATATGTTATTGATTTATTTCAAATTTGCTCTACAATTATATCGCGCCTTTTTAACCATGTGGGCGGGGTTGTTTTGGTTAGTCCTGTTCCAGCCCTGCTCTGGCGACATTAAGACTATTCCGAAGGATGCGTTGCTAAACTTAGATTGGTTAAAACAGGATAGCTATTGCTATCTAAGGCTTCTGTATTTGGACGGCATTTTAAATTTCTCTTCAATTCAGTTACCGTACGACCTTGTCACCTTCAGTACGAATGGCAAACGTGGCAGCGTAAATTCATACTGGACGCCTAATAAATACAACGATCCTTCCGTATTTAAGGCAACTTATGCCAAATGTCTTATCGTGTTTCTGTCATTGTGTGTTGACTCTGTAGAGCTGCAAAGCATCAAGAATAACATTAGAATTCTCCATTTACCCGCTGATAACAAGTACCCGAAACAACGCATGGTGTTTTGGGAAGTTTATGTTTTCACCACAACAACGGCAGCCAAACACAGTCCAGTATATGACATAGTGAAACACGTTTACACAGATTATGTGCCGATGTTCGAAATGTCACCTGAGGGCAGCAGCAACATTAAATTTCGGTATGTTTGCCCTTCGGGTTCACATTGTGATATTACAGGATCGCTGCAAATAGATGAGTCCGCTTATGATATCTTGATTTCAACGCATAATACGTTTGTAGACAGTGGTCGGAATGTTCACTGGCAAGCGTTTGCTCTGGAGTTTGAACCATTTAAATGGTGCGAAGAAATTTCCCAAATTCCTGTCTGCGTGAGCATTTCATGCGAAACGTTTAAATTTATATGTGACGGTCTCAGGTACAATAAAACAGATGACGATTTGCATTTCAATTCACCGCTGATGAGTGAATCCAATTATTTATATTCTGGCTTAGAGTTTCCCATTGGTGACAGCCAAAGATTGTATTTCGTAACCGCTGATGGAGTTTATACCAAGCGCGATGAGGGGATTCAAATCTTCTACTATCTTTTTGATTACAAAATATGGATCATCCTAGCATTAGCCATTATTATATACGCTTTTCATTTAAAATCCCTTCAAATTATTCGTACAACTATTATGGCAAGCCTAACTGTCACGGGAACAGTACTGGAACAATCTGTTATGGATAACTTTAGAGCCAGTCGAAATGTGAGTATCCTTGTTTGGATTCTATTGGCCGTCGTTATTTCAAACGGTTATAAAGGCATGATAAGATCAGACATGCAAATCGAACACCCAACGAGAACTATTTGGACACACTTAGGGGAGCTTGAAAATTTTACGTTGTTTCTTGTTGGAGGCGATTGCACTAGAATTAATCAATTTTCCATGGATTTTTACATGTTTGAATATTCAGATAATAAGTATTGTCACACCATTAACAATATGCTTTCCTATCACCATGGCTTGTATTCAATCTTTGATTCGCGCGATTTACGAGAAATAGAAAATTCCACCACATTTCGTTGCGCTTGCCTACAAAACGTGTCGAATTTACTGATGTCCACCATCCCTGCGTCTAGGACGGCAATGCTGGCCACTTTAAATGACTTGAACGAAATCTGGAATATGGTTAAGCGTTCGTACCTAATTAAAAATCATACCATAACGTGGGCACACAATGTTCACTACAACCAAGAAACATATCGTAAAACTAAAACCATCCGGTCCGGTGCGCTGTTGCCCGAGAAGTTTAATATGTTTCAGCAGCGCATGCAAAAACTCCCACAAATAGGCATTTTGCCCCACTGGCAAGCTGTGGAAAATATTAGAACGCGGGTTGAGACAATAAAAGAAATGAATAAACTTGGTGCAACTGCTGATAGATCGATTTATATTTTTGTTGCTGCCGAGTTGCTTTTAATTTGCTTAGCCGTGTCAATTGTTGTATTATTGATAGAGTGCGCATTTTTCTACGGAGTGAAGTTATATCCTTAAAATCCCGATTTCGCGATTTTCGATTTGTGTGTTGATTGCTGTTAAGTTGCTTTTGACTTGTTTAGTTGCCTCAACCCTTGTATTATTGCTCAAATGAAAGTTAATTCAAGGACGAGAGTGGTATTGGTAATTATTCTTAGCACGCTTTATAATATTACAGAATATGTACATAAAAGTCGCCGTCTTGTGGTTACTGCAGTAATCAACAGTATAAGTTCTCTAAATATGTCCAAAATGTAGAACACGTGTAATTACGCAATCAGTACTGAACACTCACATTGATAGCTGAAGTAAATTATAGAAATTGTTTAAATATATTCCCCGCATTTGGAAAGCAATTATTTTCTACTAAACATACAAGTAATTTCTAACAAACAAGCACCCCTTAACCTATTTATTCGTAGAATCCAAGTCTGAATCATTAGCGGAATGAATTGCGATGCTAAACTGTTCGTTACGCAACGCAAGGACAGCTAGCAATAACATTGTCGAAATTCTCCATCACAAAATATCACCACTGTCAACAATGCTGAAGATTTTAATCTCGTTGTTATCCGTCCTACAATGTTTTGGTGACATAGATACCCAGTCCACAGGTGTATCGTTAAACTTGCAATGGTTAAACCCAAGTTGCAAATGCTATCTAAGACTTGTGAATTTAAACGCAATTTGAATTTCACTTCTATTCAATTACCTTATCACCTTGCCAATTATACGAGCATCCGGACGGATTACAGTCCCCAAAATCTGAGCGTTTACTGGATGCCAAACAATTACAACGACCCTTCTGTGTTTAAAACAGCGAATCTCAAATGTCTCATAATTTTGGTTTCATTGGATAAATTTGCACCGAGGGAATTCATTATAGAGAACATTCTAATTCTACATTCAACCAACGCAAGTATCCTAAAGCAACGAGTAGTGTTTTGGGAAATTTATGCTTTCATTCCCAAAGGAGCCCAGCAAGGTTTCATATCCGAGATAGTTCAAAGTCTTTACACGAATTATGTCCCGTTGTATGAAGTCTGCCAAACAAGTGCCAACAAAATTACGTTTCGGTATATTTGCCCCGAAGGTGGACGTTGCGACATTACAGGATCCCTCTTGTTGGACAAACTCCTGCTTGATATTCTGATTTCATGGCATGACGCCTTTGTGGATAAAGGACGAAATATGAACTGGAAGGCATATGCTGTGGAATTTTACGGGTACATGTGGTGCAATGACATTTCCCGAATGCGTACATGTCTTAGCATTCCATGTAAAACTTTTCAATTGATGTGTGATGGTCTCAGTTACAACCAAACGGGTCGCTATTCACGTAATTCGTCGCCGAGCGTGAGCACATACGGTGAAACAAATTCCATTTTGCGATTTTCAATTGGTTATACTCAATTCAATATAAGGATGTACTTCGTAACCAGTGACGGGGTTTATACCAAGCGCGAAAGCATTCAAATTTTCTACCAAGTATTTGATTACAAAATATGGGCTATCCTAACCACAGCCATTATAATATTTGCTTTGTGTTTAAAATCCATCCAATTAATACCCTCAACGCTTTTGTCCATACTGACAGTCTCGGGAACGGTACTGGAACAATCTGTGATGGATAACTTTCATGACAGTCGCAATGCTATCATTGCAATTTGGATTCTAATGTCAATCGTTATTTCCAACGGTTACAAGGGCATGATAAGATCGGATATGCAAATCGAAAACCCTACCAGAACCATTTGGAAACATTTGGCTGAGCTGAAGAATTTTACATTGTATGTAGTTGGGGGTAACTGCAATGTAATTAATACTGACAACAATCCTTTCAATTCCTGCTCCTATTCAAATAAAAAGCATTGCTTTGCCAATGCTAACATCAGTAGCCTTGTTTAGTATGATGCTGGCTATCAAATACTAAATTCCTTGGATTTATACGCTCTGACTAATTTCACTACTTTTCGCTGTGATTGCTTGCAAAACGTTTCTCGATTAATATTATCAAATATGACGACTCCTAAGACGGCAATACTGACGACATTAGACGTTTTGAACGATATATGGGAAATTGCTAAGTCTTCCGATGCTGTTAAAAGCCATGAATTGGAATTAGCCCATAATGTCCACTATAACCAAGAAACATATCACAAAATCAAAGTCATTTCTTCTCAATCACTCGTTCCCGAAAAACATAATATGTTTCATCAGCGCATGTACAAACTTCCACAAACAGGCCTTTCGTCACACTGGCAAGATTTGGAAAATGTTCAAACCGGTTTTGAGACAACGAAGGAAATTAACAAACTTGGTGCGGCTGCGGATAGATCAGTTTTTGCCTTTGCTGCTGCCCGTTTGCTTTTAGTTTTCTTAACAGCCTCGATTGTTGTGTTGCTGGTAGAGCACATTTTTAGGATCACTACTCCTTAAAAGGACACTAATCAACAAGTCCACTAACAAGACTTTATTCGTCTTTGGCTCATGAAGACAACGTGGTTGTTTTCATGAGCAGAAGAGATTTTCCAAAATATTTCAGAGAATTTTATGAAAAAAAAACAATCTTTCCACAGAAAATGCCCAACAAGTTGGCAAAAATTATTTTATTTGAACAATTTGTAAATTTCTATCTCCGCTGTTTACCGTACGATTTCGTTTGAGTTTTGTGTTAAAAGATGCGAGTTGATGAGACGTTCAATGGATGCATGTGCACAAGTTTATAATCGGTGAAAATTTGAGAATTATGACCAAATGGCAATATCATCCTTCCCATCCAAATCCAAGCTCTCAAAGTTTGAAAATTTGAGTTCAGCGCCCTTCAATAAAGTCAGTTCTTGTTAGTAAACTGTATGTACATATTACAAAGTATTGCTACTAAAAATAATAAAGCATAAATAGTAAATAGCAAATTCTCTCATTAAATTATCCTTAATTGTCATGAGCTAAAATGGTGAATGAAGGCGCAAATTATAGTAAAAAAAAGAGAAAATTTCGAAGTGACAGATATAAAGAGCATTTGGACGAAAATAATGGAAAAATCAGCGCCAACATTTGATCAACTTTTTGCGAAATTTAGAGGCGAAAAGACGCGCAATAATTCCAGCCCTGGCGATATCTATGTGTCATTTGTGTACTTTTGTATATACATAAGTAGATAGTCCCAAGACATAGGGATTGGATGAATTCGAAGTTAGGCCACATCATTCATTAGGTTTCGGAGTTGAATGAATGAATGAATGAGTTTATTGTGTTTTCGAGCGAGCTCATACACAAAATACATATCAGTTTACAAATAAG
>JAQGAK010005216.1:0-10617 GCA_034696945.1 Lipothrix lubbocki | reverse complement strand
GCCAGGCGTTGCCGGGGTTGCCAGGGTGTCCTATATTAGTTGCTGCAAGCCGCATGTTGATTTGTTGACTTACGAGTGTCTTTTTTCGTAAAACGAAAAAATCAAATAAATTACAGATGCTGTAAATAATTTTATTGTTGATGCCAAGATGCAATAAATAGTTTGAAACATGAAGCAAGTACACACTACAAATAAAATGGATTTTTATACTAGTCTATCTAATTCGATTGTAATTTCCTCTACCACCTAGTAGAGCCTGGACGAACCATTCCAACCTTTTTTGCTGTACCTATACTTGAGAGAAGCCAGAAACGTTGACGATGGATTGTACACGCAGGCACAATCACACTGAAATTGAGTATTTACTCACGTGAGAACATCTTTTTTTGCAATTATTCCTTTCAAAGAAAAATTTACTTTGACAGGTTCATCCTTAAGGCGATAGACTAGGTGCAAGGCCTGCGTGTTCTTGAACTTGTATGTAAATTTTGATTATCTCTTCGAACAGGTGTAGCGTCCCACTGTAAATCCGGATGAGCATGATTTAATGGAATAAGGTCTGAGGGTGCAAGTGCCTTGTAGCTTGTAAGTGAAGGGTAATTTGATATACCATGGGATTTAAGTTGTTTGATATTTCCAAGAAATTTGTTTTGTTTAATGTGGCAGGGTCCGGATTTTACTTGAATTGATCTGGCAGCATGTATAGTTCGTAATTTACTGCAGTAAAAGTTAACTCTAGTTTACAATTACTTTATCTTTATAAACAGAAATGTTAAATACTATATACTTATTTCTTAAAAGTCAAATATTTCTTTAAACTCTGGTAAAAATAAATGAACACCTTTAATTTTATTATGACTTTTACTATAACATAACATAAAAGGTAGCTCGTGTTTGTTGACAAGCTGAAAAGCAAGTCCTGGTTTGTTTGCAAACGAACAAAGTGGATGTTGCTTCATGGGCAGATGCAAAAGGAAGACTCACTTACTTGAAAAGCTGAAAAGGAAGACTTCTTGCTGTGTGGACAAGCTTAAAGGAAGCCTTATTAAGTTTCAAAAATGTCAAAGAAAAACACATGTAACGCAGAAACGCTGTTGGAAGACTTATTTGAGTTAAATATTTAAGGCGATCACGTTTTTCATTATTGCAGAAGGAAGTTTTGTTTCAGTTCACTGTCACAAATAACTCTCAATTTCATTTTCTGCCCAAGTTCCAAGCTCCTGCTGAGCTACTCCTTGTGACAATTTTAAGGCGCTTCCTGTACATGGCTAAAATTTGAGAAAGTTGATGTGAAGATGCCGGTTAGAGGACCAAATGCATACGGGGCGTAGGACTGTGAAGGAAAGACGTTCTCATGTACTCATTCATGAGAGGTCCGCAACAATAATAAATGTGTAAGTATATAGGAACTATGTACGTCAAATGTAGGAACTATACATTTATTTATGTACAATAGGAAGGATGGAGAAATACAAAGTATATAAATATCTTCGAACTAAGTACAAACTCCGTGGGTTTTTCTGTACACGAGCTCTGTTATGGTGCAAGAATTCTGTTGAGTTTATAACTGATACACCGAAGGGAAATGAATGCCAGACAGACGCATTTCCCCCTCCCTTATGTAGCAACAAAGGTTTAAACCAAGATGATCTTGAATTGAGTATTTAGGGTATATATAGGGTATATATATGCAACAAGAGTAAAGACCCGAACAGACAAATTTTTTGCTCTCGGGTTGCTTCATGTGCATTGTAGAAGTATATAATATACGGGGAAGGGAGTAAGCAAGCTTACGGCACAAGTCTCGTTCCAACTTAAGTTAAAGCAAACTATTCAGGTTTCACCCTCGATTCGTAAAGGCTGTTGTTGTTCAATCGTCGTGGCAATGCTTATACCATAATAACAACGGCACGAAAGCACAGACAGAGTGAGGAATCTGAGTAAACCTGTGTGCAACAATGAGCAACATACAGTCATCATCCGCAAGGTATTTTCATGTGGAAAATATTTACCCACAGTTGTGTCTCAGTCTTTGAAGAGTTGACGAGTGAGAAACGGCACTTTTCAATGTTATCATACAGGCACTTGTAAAGCATTTGAGAGAAATGGCCACAACATTTTCCCAGCACCAGACTCGTAAAGCATATATTAAAATTTTTAATTGAGAATGCGAAAAGCCTCCCATACGGCTTATTTCTAATTCAGTGTATTTTCTAATGTCAGTGGTGTAAGAGAGGTAGTGCTCCTACCTTTTCGTATTTTTCATGCCTCTCCAACTTCTCCCGTAAGAAATTTCGAAGAAGCCACAATTTCGTCCTTTGAAATGTACGGCGGTGGTGGCAGTGCCTGCCCTTGTCTAAGACCTTTATTAGGGGCATTGGCGGTCGGACTTTTTAAAATTGTAAGTTCAGTTTTGACTTTAATAACACCAATTTTAATTTGATTTAATTATTGACAAAAATTAACAGGAGAAATAATAAAATTAGTAAATAATATTAATGTATTTACGTTACTTTCCGTAATCCTTATTGGTAAAGGGAATATGAAGGCTACTCTAAATTGAATGACAGAAATGAGAGGCGGTATGCTTTTCATTTCACCTCTCTCTGTAAGTGTAAATATAATAAATATCCTTTTAACATGTGTCTACACCCAAAGTCTTAGTCTTAAGATACGGAGGGTAATTAGCAGTGATAGTTTGGCATGGAGCTATTACTCACTTCTCATCTTTGTAAACAAATTCATAAACGTTCTTATGGCCATCATGCTTCTGACTGTTGTTCAGAAGGTAATTCAATTACACATATTTAGCAAGAACTATTTAAATATAACAATCTATGTGTCATTTATAATCATGATATTTCTCTGGAATATTATTGTCATATGAGAAAAATGTAATTCGCGTTAATATGTTTTACAGTCAAGTATTTTTGATGTTTATTGCAAGTGATTTTAAGTGTTTTAGCCAATGATTCTTGATGGGAAAGATTACAAAAATCAAAATTAAAACATAATGATAAAACTTATAAATTATTTTAAAATAAATAAATCCATCTCTTAAACTGAAAAAATCACTAATTTGAATGTATGTAGATATGTATATGTATAGCTTGAATGCGGGTATTGTTCAGGTGCATTTTAGGAGACCGGCAAAGAAGAACAAATTTAATGTAGGCTCTAAAATATCCATAAAAATAAAGTTTGTGGGGATTCACTGATAATAGTTATCTGACAGCATTTAAAACGTAGAATCCTATTTAACCCTGTGACCTTTAAGTGTGGCAATCGGCAATTAGGACATGCTGATGCGTTGAGAGTCGAATGTGAAAATGTCGCTAATTAAAGTTTTACGTGTCGAGACAAGAAACACCTGACTGAAGAAGTGAAATAAGGTTAAAAATGGTACTTTTTCCTGATGGGAAGCATTCATCCGTGGGATTAAGATGTAAAATGAGATTAATGGTCATGCAGTCATACCTCCAACTGCAGGGGGTGTGGATGTTAAATAAACTATATACTGTCACTATTTTTTGCTAACTTTAATGTCGGGCTTAAATCGCTATACGAAACATTTATCTAAAACAAAAGAATTTTTCAGTGGTTTAGAACTTTTTTTATCTTCGGCTGCAATCGCTCTATAGACAAGTTTACCGGTTCGCACTTCCTGTCATTCAATCGATGTGGCTTCAATTAAATAGTATTACTGCTATTGAATGAACCAAACATAAAAACTACGGGAATATATGCCAATAACTTTTATGCGGTTAAGTATACATGCATATAAATATATGTATATACGTATAGTTTACATAAACAAAAATTTTATATTTATGTGTATAAGTGTTACATGGATGCAAAAAATATTTTATATTGATTTATTTCACATTATATTAATTATTATTAAATTATTTCAGTTTACCGGACCCTTAAGTATGCTTGGTTTATACTGGACTGTGTTCATCTTTATCGGATCAGAATCTGTTACGTCAGAATATAACACGGCTCTTTACCGAGCTAATGGACAAGACTTCATAGAGAATTATCAAAGTCCCTATTCTGTTGATGGTGAGTAAGCTTAGTACAGATAGTTTATTTAATAAACAGAACAATAACCCGATTTTTTAAATTTAATTACTAAATTAAACATGTTTATGTTTAGTTATATTTATAGTTAGTTTCTCCTTGACTTGTAAAACCTGAAAATAGTTGACTTCTATGAAGTGTGCCGACAACAATTCTGATTGTTTCCCCTCGTTTTGGTGTTTGCAGCTCACTAGAATACAAACAATAATTTTTGTTCGAGAAGCTTTGTTCTCCTTGTGTCACAGAATGGCGCATTTATATTATTTTGTCGTCTCATATTACTGGATATAGTGAAATTATTTATTTGAATTATTGGGGTTAACATTCGGGACAATTCTAGGAATTGATAATTGAATTATTTTTAATGTTTATTTGTCTTGTGTTCTGACAGTTCTGCGAAACATCTTCTATACGTTCTCTGTACCGGCCTGTTTTCCACTAGCTTCAGCAGTCTGCGTCTTCATTTCAGTTATAAAGGTAAATTGATATATTTACTGAGATCTTCTTAGTTATTACTGGTAGTATCATGCGACTAATTAATTCAGTTGGGTCTCCCATGGATCAAATTCCTTGTAAGAAATATGCTCACGCCACTGGCACTTTCAGCAGTAAGTTTGCGTGATTGAGTAGAATGATGTCGAACATCACTGAGTGCAAGATAAATGATCTGGGAGTTATGTACTGAAAATTGGTGGCTAAGCAAAACAATAATGAGTTTTCCCTGAGGATTCTATGGACCGACAATTTATATGAATTAATCAAATTTATACATACGTACATGTTTTCAATCTTACAGAAAGATGTTAAGTTTCTACAATGGAGTATCCTCACGAATCTCATCTTTATTACATCCGGCGTTCTTGCCATTATTTTGATTTGTTCACAAGGAGTGAAGTTTCTTGCAACGCTCCCTTTACTTGCTATCACAATGGCTCATGTCTATTTCCTTGTAGTGATCTCACTATTCAAGGAATGGGTTATTGCCACGAACTATTACTCCAACTCAAGAAGTCCCGACGTTCAGAGACCAACACAAGACAAACCAAGGCCACCGCCACCACCGATTCCACCCAGAACAACTCCTCGAAGCATTATGGCTCATTCAAATGGTAATTGCTATAATGGGCCAGTCGAAGACTTTAACAGAACACGAATTGTTACTGTTACCAGTGTGTAAAATATTTTGTAACAATTATTGTCAAATTATCTCATTCCCTTTGTGTGTGTGTATTGGTTAGTAATCACATCATTCATGTGTTGTTATTAGGTTTGAAGTGATGTTTACAATGAAGAATTTGTATCGTTCCTTGTTTTTTTTTGTTTTTGAATGATTTTTAAATGTTGATCATATTCATTTATATGTATACATGTCTGAACGTGGCTCTTAATTCTTTATGGAGTATCAAAGAATTTTATATTCTATATTACAGTTGTAAATTGAGAATTGAGAGCGCGTAACGGTATATGAAATTGTCTTAACCGTTTGTAAAAGGTTGAATATGCCAGTAGTACCTATAGCAGTTTAGTTTCAATTCTCTCAGAAGACAAAGTGTAATTTAGACATCAGCTCGATTTCTAAATAGTTGAACATTAAAAAGTTCGTCTCATTGTCAGCCTTGTGTTTACGTATTTATATTAAAACTACTTTTATATTTAATTATGTAGGTAGGCTAGTACTAGTACAGATATATATAATATTATGTAAATTACTTTTCCATCGATGCTAATCGTTGCAAAGTATTGTTATTGAAGCGTGAAGTTGCTATTTTGATATTTTGACTCCCGAGTGTGTAACGCTTAATATGTAGTATGTTGCAGTCCGATTGTGAGATTTTATGAGCGGCAATGACTTCAAGTGAATGCATGAGCTTGGTATTTTAGTTATTATTAAATAAAAAATACTCAGGGTATTATTACGTTGTAGCTATCAAATTGGTACTTAAAATTATATTATTGCTGTATAGTGATATTTCTTGAATGATAAAAGTTCGGCCTGATCTGGATAAAATTAAGTTGCTGTTATTGTGACACCTCTAGAGTGCGTGTGCCAAATTTGGTAGAGTAGAAACCTATACTTGTACAATGTATTATCTATTATTTAAATTTTGAAATCTCCACACAGCTTGAATTTGCTTGTTTCTGGCTAACAACGGTGCAATTTTAATTTTATGTAAAAGTACTTATAAGAAGATGTGTGGAATGGACTGAATAAAAATAAGTTTTTATACTCAGAATGATTGATTCGGAGTGATTTGCAGTTATTTACAAGTTGCTATTATTAGGAAGACCATCTATATTTATTGTATGTAAATATCATTCAGAAGCATAATAAGTAAAACAGAGTTTCATTTTAAATAAAGTAGTAACATTGTGTAATAACAGGACTTAGTAACATGACGAGGCTTATTTTATGTGCTTAAAGAGTTGTGTTCATTTAATAGTGCAGTGAATAAAAAATAATAATAAACATCTGAATTATTATTATATACTAATTATATCATATAGGCAAACAATCAATTTATATTTAGCCTGTCATTTCATTGTATGCATTGTTATTATTAATAATAACCCAAGCTACTAAATGCAACTCCAAAACTTTTCAGTTTTCATTAAAGTTAACGAATCAACACAATAGTACTGATTTCCTTTTTTTCAAGTTAAATTTCGTTCGCTTTCACATTAGTACAGGTTTCGTAATTTTTACGCCCTTCCCCGTTCATCAAAGGGAGCTTCATTAGTCCCACTTAATTTGAACAAAAGTTGATCACGGCAATGTACATTCGGAGTGTTGCTGTGATACTTCCCATACTTATCATCCCCACGATTTTGTGCTCATTTGATGACTTTTCGGTAAGAAAGAATGTCATAATATATTTTTAATTATATTGTATAATATTATAAATTATATTGAATAATAGTCGATTCTTGTTTTTATAAATGGATACATTAACATACTTCTGGTTCTTATGTATCTCTTTTTTGTACCTCCAGGACTTCGAATTTCCAACTCATGACATCAAACATTGCCAGTTAAGCCCCTACGCCTGCAGTTTATTGTGCGGTTCAGCAAACCCGTATTGTGACATGACTGGCCATTGCAGCTGCTACCATCGACCAAGTGAAGATTCTAACTGTACAGTACCCTCATTTTTTGAGGCCGGTAAATGTAATAAATACGTTTGCGAGAGGAAGGGAACTGCAGCTGCTGTTTGTGTAGTCAATGATGAAAAATTCTGTGTTTGCGCCCCATCGATTCCACGAGATCATTCCAATTCGTCCATCAATACCGCATTTATTGAAACAAAAGGATTCAGGTTTCTGTGAAGCCACCCTATTGTCTTATATTTCTGGTTTTAATCTTTTATTTGTATAACTAGCGAATAAAGCCATTGACGCAATGTGGGAAAAGTAGTTTTAGTCTTAAAAGGATATCGTTATAATAATAGATCAATAAAACTATAGTTTTCTCAGCAATCATATTTTATTTTCTCAACTTTTCAAGAATATATTTAATATAAATTAGACATACTTGATTTTGTTCACATCTTTTAAACTACAAAATAGGTGAAAATACTGGAGCGATGTGATCGCACAGTAGGGAAATATATGTAGATAGCAACTAAACTTTGACATTCATCCTTCAACAGATTCGGTGAAAGTCCTTTAATATTCATTGATTCTTTGTGCTCGTGCGACACAATCTGGAATTAATAAGATAAGATGGGGGACGAAAGAACTGTACATATAATGTAGGAAAGGCATCCATAATCATAGACATTTGATATCTGAATATTAACTCCACTTTACATGGATACATCACTTGGATTAGGTGTAATAATCACAAATAAATCATGCAAGAGCACCAAGCTTTCATACACACATACTTTATCAGAATACACACATACTTACACGCATATCTCTTCAATATTAATTTTAAGATATTCGTTTATTCAATCTTTTAAAATATATAGAAAGTGCATATTTGAGTATTATTCATGCTTTTATTAGTTTAGAACCTTATAATTTAAGGAATACGTGATACATGTATTAATCACCCCTGGGGAAAGTTTTTGTTATTCTCTCGGTGGATTTACGGAGGCTGATTCAATTAAATAATAATGATCTGTATCATTCATGGGATGACAAATTCAAAAGAATCATATTGAATATTATTTCATAAACGTTTCTACAAATATGAAAATGCCAGGAGCAAAGTAATATACTTATACTTGTATTTTGTATAGGTATGTGTATTTGGCTACACTTTAATATGTATATATATACAAACGTATACTGCTATATTGTGATGCATACTTGGCTTAATTACGTATAATTCAAAACATATATCTTTATTAACGTGTTATTCTTAGGTCAGTACAAAAGACTGTTCTCCCTCTAGTAACAAGAGCACGGGTAGGTACAATAAAAATGTATGTACATATTTCATTTTACACAATAAGGTATATTGAAATGTAAAAGCCTTTTGTTTAGTTTGATTTGAATTGCAAATGTAAGATAGATGTACCATTGCAAACTTTTCGGGAGAGTGTCTAATTAGAAGGAATCCATTGTCACTGGCTTGAGGAATTAACTTTTTACATTAAATATACCTCTAAATTGACACACTACTATTTATCGACACTGCTCCCACAAGGTCCAAAACAATGGAAGAACAGCGAATATAAATAGGTATCCCAAATTTAGTGGGGTGGGATGTCAAAATTCTTCCGTTCCTTTCCTAACCAGTGGGAGAGTTGATCTTTTTCAGTTCGGGCATTTTCTATTACAGTACTTGATATACGGTTATAATTACTCGGAAGTTATATTAACGTAAGACTTTAGAAGAAAGTTATCCATATAATTACTTCAATTTTAGTAAGCGGGAAAGGATGGAATATGGAATCCTCTATGCTTTATGGTGCTGATGGGGACTAATCCAATTCATTGTACTGAAATGCTTCAACGGACTTACTGACTTGACTTCAGAAAATTTTCATTATATTCCTGCAATCCATTCAATTCAAAACCAACAACTTCTAATATCAAAGCGGTCACTTATATTCATTGAGTCGACTTTGATCTCTATCGATTATTGAAGTACTTGTATAGTAGATAATATTTACTGTGCCTTTCCAAAGCTGCAATTCCAAATTACAATTTCTATTCCATTATTCAAAATATATACACTGAAAATGTGTGGTCAGAATCACTTGTACACACACCCCAATGATTAACTTGTAAGGATGATATTTGAACTGAAGTAAATCTAAATTTTATTGTGTCGTATTCGTGGTCGCAATACATCCCGTGATCATTTCCTAGTCGATGTTTTTCCTGCAAGTGATTATCCGATTTCAATCACGTGGGGACACGGGTCAATTTTGTACAAAAGCTGCAATTGGAACTTGTAATGATTCTCTGATTCACATAACGTGAGAATGAGAAATCGTATTCATGTGATTGTGGCGGGTGGCGGCCGACAAAATGTGCATTTATGAATAAGCTCTGACTAATCTCAAAGCAGTAATACAGATAGTATAATACATATCATGTACCTCAATAATTTATTGGTGAATTGTGAAAATACTATTTAGCAGTGGCTGGAAACCTATTAAAGCTGACATCTTGTTTTTTAATTCTGAATTGAACCTTAAAGTTACAATAGTAGGCAATAAAAATCAACGTTGTCGTTACTTCCACAGCTTTTCGTATCACACTCTAGATAACCACACATTTTCTTATCATTGTTAGTGCAAGCGTATGTTTAACTTCAGGGACTTCTGGACGCAATCAGGCAGTACATGCCCGCTTGTATTATTGCCGAGCGATACAAACTGGGAATACGAGCTCGAATAGAAACTGGTAACGCAGTTGGCTCACGTTCCTTCCGAGAAATTGGATCAGTTGTCATTTACTATCCTTCTTCCCATAGAGTGACGATTCCTCGTGGACCACATACTTATTCAGAAGATTAGGAAGCAACTCAAGTGCACATGTAAAAGATAAGAGATATAGATAAGTATATTGTATATTATACATCTGAGTATAACAGCAAGACAAAGGAATTCATCAAACATCAGTCTTCTTTAGTGATTGTGATTGTATTAACATATCACCGCGAGAAGAGTAGTATATGTACATTTTGGATACAGGTTGGGATTTAAGGGTGAGCGAAGTATAACCCCATCACATAATTCGAGCATGATCGTATGGATTTGATAAAGTTGGGATTTGATTATAGCAACACACCCTTCGTAGACACATATTGTCGCAATCCCGTCGTTCCTTCGATTCGCTCTTCTTCAATAGAAGAAGTCGGCTTGGAGTATTTCATGCTCACTGTCATAACAATGCTATGTTTATTATGTAATATTGCCTGTTTTATCTGTGATTGTTATGTAATATTGATTGTTGTTCGGATTCGCTACTTTGTGAAGTCGATTCTTACTCGTCATACTGTTATGCACTTTTGTTCATAACGTTATTTTATACATAATTGGGAATCTTATTTTATAAATTATTGCTTCAATGTAA
>JAQGAK010005215.1:0-10618 GCA_034696945.1 Lipothrix lubbocki | reverse complement strand
TCAAAACAAATAAATTCAAAACAAATAAATTCAAAACAAATAAATTCAAAACAAATAAATTCAAAACAAATAAATTCTTAAATTCAAAACAAATAAATTCGATAAATACAAAACAAACTTCAACAAAAAAAATAGACAAAATGAATGATCATAAAGGACATTTCATTGCATGTGTGTACAGTATACTAACCTATTATTACACCATCCTGATTGTCTAAATCTTTGGTATCATCCGCCGTTCCATCAGACTTGGCAGTCTCACATATATACTTTAAAGCTTTTTTACTTAAATTTAATTTACGGCGATGGTTTGTCATATGTCGTTTAAAGATGAACGAGTATTTAGTTTGAAAATCACATAACTGGCAATTGATCAGGATCAACTTAGCCCTGTGAAAGTTTGTTCGATGATACTTAATATCATAGACTCTATGACTCTTAAAGTTGCATAAGCTGCATTTAAAGTAACGTCTTTTGGTATCTGAATTTTGCTTTTTAAATTGTTTCATATACTCAAAGTAGGTCGTTTTGAAATCACACTTGCTCAGCTTGTAGTTTCGTTTCTGACTAATCATATTCGCATCAATTATGCTCGGACAAATATTATATATTTCATTCATCCTTGGTTTGTTCTGTTGGTTAATCTCTTCAACAGTTAATAAATTTTGGCAGGAACTTTTATTATCGTTTGGAACCTTATGTTCAGACGAGACTTTGGGTAACATTGAACTAGAACAATCTATTTCTTTTGAAAAATTCTTCTGACTTAGATTAGCAAATGGAAATTTGTGAGCAAGCTCATTATTAGTCATCTCAGTTACATTTTCCGTACGGTAGCTGCTCTTTTTACGTTGAATTACATTTTTTGGAATGGTTTCTTCCTCCTTTCGTGTTGGCCGAGTGAGGTCAACGGATTTGATATTATCTGTTGATGAATTCTTTGATTTAACCATATTTGAGTTCTGTAAATATTTGAATTTCGTGTAGTTTGGGACGGTAGTGGCGCTCGAATTGTTGCTTTTTGGTCTCATTTTGATTTTTTGAGGCCCATGTAGCACTTTTGACGATGATGAACCCGTAAAATTTGATTTGGCTTCGAAATGTTTAATTAAAAATTTCCACTCATCAAGGCTTTTAATTCTAGATCCTCCTATTTTCCCAAGCTTAAATTTGGATTTAGCTGTCTTGGCAGTCTCACAATTATTGAATTGGGTTTTCGAGTTTGATTCATCCGTCTCATAATGTTTCTGTTTTATATTCTTATATTCTTTAATTGGTGGAAGATTTTTAGGAGCTCCAACAATTTGAGCTTCATATTTTATTTTAAAATTATTCCCAAGTTTGTTGACCTGGAACTCGGGATCGATAATAGAATCCTTCGAAAATGTACATTCAGTTAAGAAACTTGGAGTTTTGAATTTGTTCATATCATCAACATTATCCTGCAGTGGAAATTTATCTTCAAATTTAAACTTTGCTGCGTTACTTTCTGAACAATTCGTGGATTCGTTGACAGTCGAAGCTTTCGACAGCAGAACTTCCTTCGCATGTCTGCAATTTTCATGTCGTGCTAAAGTAATTGAAAAATTGGTTTGAAATTTGCAATAATGACAGGTGAATAGCGGTTGGTTGTGCATAGCTCGGTGGATCGCCATGTAATTAGAATTTCGAGTCTGGAAACCGCATATTTCACATTGATTAAGAATTTTTAAAATAACGTTGTGCACCCGTTGTACGTGAGCATGGAGGTTGACATGTAATTTGGTTTTGAAATCACAATGTTTACATTTCTTGTATAGATTGTTATCTGATGAATTCTCTGCAAACATGTCATTTGGATTGGCATTGCTTTTGGCCAATTTTTCAGCAGGATCTTGGGAAATCACAAGTTTATTGTTTGGCATTCTTCGCAACATAACAATCGGCAACATATGAACACGTTCATTGTGCAATGCCAACATGCTGACTTTTTCCGTGCGATAACTGCAGACTTGACAGTGAATCATTTCGGCATCCGGTAGAACATTTTCATAAATCTTCAAATTGTCTTTGAAGTACCTTTCCTTCCAATCTCTCACGCTTTGAAATCTCCTCGCTTTAAATGTCCTCCTAAATTTAAATATTGACGAAGCTCCGTCATCTTCATCATTCATTGACCGTCCTTTGAAATTATCCGGACTTCTTCTACACGTTAAGAGGCTAGAATCGCAGACATTTGAAGCGGGACTGGGATCAGAGATGTCGGTTTCTTTATCCCCCAAATGTTGTTGAAGTTTATTCTGACAACTGCGAACTTTGGAATTCAATATGGCTGGATTTTTGTGTCTTGCTCGATGGACGTCCAGGTATGTGCGATTTGATGTTTGGTATCCACAAAATTCACATTGATCTCTATTAATTCCATGCTCTCGTTGTACGTGGGAACTGAGTTCACGGGGGAAACTGCTGGAAAAATCACATTGTTTGCATTTGTACCCGGTCTTATTTTGCCGTCTGTTATGCCGAATCTTTTGATGTTTAGGCAAATAATGTTTGTTGGTGGTTTTAAATTCACATTTATCACAGCGGTAAATTTTCCGTTTTTGTCTCTTGTTGTTGTGGCGATTTTGATGCTGCGGCAAATAATATTTGTTGGTGGTTTTAAATTCACATTTATCACAGCTGTAAAATTTCCGTTTTTGTCTCTTGTTGTTGTGGCGATTTTGATGCTGCGGCAAATAATATTTGTTGGTGGTTTTAAAATTACACTTGCTGCAACTGTAAAGCCTCCGATTATTCTCCTGCGCAGGCATCGTGACGAGCCTATGATATGAGAATAAAAAATCCTAAATTAATTACTAATGCATTTATTAAAATAAATAAAAATTATTAAATAATATTTGACTTTACAATATTTCACAATTTGACGTTCGGCTATAAATGGATATATTGCTCCTGCTCAGTTTTTCCTCGTTGATAAAATGGCAGAATTAACATTCCAATCGATACAGCTCCCGTTTCTGAGAATCCTTGATGATTGTACGTACTATTCTAATTTGACTAAATGTTGAAAACAAATAGAACAACATTTAAAAGTAATTATACAATTATTTACAATCATTATAATTGTACTCAACAATTAATTAATTAAAGAATTTACTAATTAAACAAAAGTGGCACAACTTGTTTTATTTCTTGCTCTTATATAGTATAGCTAAGGTTTATTGAACGGCTTTATAAATGCATAATAACCCTTTTAATATCCTAAGGAGCCAAAATACAAGCTACAGCAAAAACTGTTAAGCTCAACAGCTAAAACATAAAATACAATACTACACGATAAAATTCCAATTCTATTAGTACCCATCAAATTACAACATAGCGTTCATATTTGTAGCATATTATAAATTAGTTACTCAATATAATGAGTCATGAGAAAACACACAAACAAATAAATTGCTAATAAAACGATTGAGTGTAACCGCAACTTTCTCCTAAAATGGAAATACACATAAAATTGTTTTATACGCGTATAGAGTTGGCAATTTTGAATTTCATTGGATAACCAATAATTATGTTAGTTATGATTATTAATTGGAATACGTGGTTTTTAGTTAACAATTTCTTTATTGCCTAGCTTTCGTACACAGTCTGTGAACATCATCAGGGCGTTTAGAAGAATGTTGAGTTAATTATTTACATTGCTACTAGAGGTTGCAATGTGCGGGTTATCTCCATGTTTCTTAAATAAAAGATGGGTTATCGATATCTTCAAATCTGTATTTTACGTGCACAACAAATACAAAATGTAATTCAATTTGAAACCAGTAAAAACCAACCGATTGAGGTAAACCAAGAGAAGAAAGGAATTTACGAGCCATGCATCCCCTATCTTAAGAAACGAAATAATCTAACAAACATAGAAGTAATTGGATTACTTATAGGAACCATAACATCATTCTTTGAAACATTCAGAGAGAGTTTTTGTATTGATAAGAAAATTAATGATGAAGTAGTTACGTCCGTTTTAAGAGATGCAAACATTATAGTTCATAATCATCTTTATATGGTTAGTTTTAATCAATTTGATTTTAATAATATTGTATAACATTAGTGAATTGCGTACTGTGTCGTAAGGCAAATACCATAGTGGTATCATTGAAATAAAGTTTATTTCTTTCTCTTTTGGAAAAGCAAAATGCGGATTACAGACGGAAATTAAATGCAAACCAAAACTAAGAATATATTATTGACGTGTCAAAAATATGATCAACATTTCAGAATGTACAGCTACGATGCAACTAAATACATTTTATTTACAATACATATGTACATGCGGATTAGAAAGTTGTATTTTGAACACCTCAAAGTACTAACATATCCGCCATCCGCCATGATTTGTAGAGTATATTTAATTTGTCAGTACGATGATAAAAATTATTTTGATGTTCATAACGTGAGGTGGTGGGTGGTGGTTAATGATAATTTCCTAATTTGGTTTGGTGAGGGACAAAATTTGCTTCATACTAATGAGGGTCATTTATAATTCGTTTGAGTCATAACCACCCATTTGAGAAAGTTAAAAGAGTTTGAGACCCATTTGAGACAGTTCCAATGTTCTTGAACTGATTTAATATTATTAAATTTTACGCAACTTGCAGCCTACACGTTTCTTTTTGGAAAATTTGGCCCAATATTCAGATAAGAAATAGGAATTACAACACTGCTTACTGCACCGATGGCGAACCACGAAAATAGTTTTTTAATGTACATATAGACGTAGCATATAAAGTATGTAACAAATTATTAGTAATAATAAACTTATTCAAACGTCGTATTGTTGCACTGTAAAAAACCGAAAAATGATTGTGAAAACGACAAATTAAGCTATGTATGTCAACGTCAACAAACGTCAATATTATAGATCTTTATACATTTTATGTGTGTATTAACGGCAATGTTGTGGAGATGCTGATGAGAATTGTGAGTGAGTGAGAAAATGTGTAGAAAATTAGCCATGTTTTTTCCTATCTATTTCTATCCCTTATTCATCGAACAATAAATAAATAAATTCTCTCTAAGAAATCAGACCTTAACTGTCTATAAACTACAATTCTTAATACACCCCAGACCGTAATGTCTTCAAACTTCCAAAATAATATTCAGACGGAAATCGTCTTTAAACTATATATTCACTCAAGTGTCCGAATACACATATAAACAAATACACATTTTACAAGACATACACAACACATACAAATACATAAATGTAAAAATAAATATTAATTTTAATATTCTCGCTCACAATATTATGCTCGTAAAAAGTCATGTTACGCCACGTTTGAATAATATCTCACGACTTGCGAAAAACCTTTTTCCAGTAATATGTTCATCTCCAAATACGTTTAACACATTTCCGGGACATTGAGTATCTCGCATGTTCCCAATCCAGAATGCGTCGTATCACAAATACAATCACAACATAGTTAATTAAAATACAGTTCCTTAAGTTTGTTGGCTCTTGGTGTACTATACAACGCAATGTTAAAAAAAACTTCCAAGGAGCCCAATAAAACTGTTACTACAAGATAACTCAAAACTTCAATGAGAGGATTTTGTAATGCAAAATGACGGCAACTTTAGGGTGAAAGGTATTTTTGTACTTCCAACGTTGTTTTTACACATATTTACATATTTGTAAATATGCGTTGTTTTATGTTATTATCATAAAACGTTTCTTTCACTTGTTGCTATAAATATAGCATCTCGTTCTGTAGCTAAGTACCGTAGGTGAATAACTGATTTTACGTCTTCTTTTTAAAGCACCCGCGATTCTCTATTTAATGATAACAAGTGTCATTGAGTGAACGAACCGGTAAGGGAGGAAACGTTTTCTATAGTAAAAACTTGGCATTTTGAAAGATACTACTCTTTAGCAGAGATGTCCGCATTAAACTATTTTTTGATAATTAAACCATAACGCAATAACGGCAAAAAGTAACGCAGTGGTATGAATTTTGCACTACTAATAACGTAATGTAACGGCGGGGAAAATTATTCGACAAGTTTAACGCAAATAATGCTATTCTACTTAAGTTCAAAAATAACATCATGGACAAATTAATTCACACGATATTTGCCTAGATTTAACCTTTAATGTCTTCAGAAATTGCCTTTTTTCCATAAAATATATAATGTATACACACATTTTTACTATTAGACAGTGTTATATAAATTTGGGCTGGTGTACTACTCGCTTTGCAGTGAGAGGTTTTATTGCGAATTGAAGAGAGATAGGAGAGAAGAGAGATGGTGACACTCAGACAATCTAGTTTCAGTCTCTAATGACTGAATGCACACCAAATTACATTTTACATCTTCAATTTATACTGGTGTAATGTTTTTAGTTTGTAATAACAACATCCTGTCTAACATCATAATTTCTTGCTGTAATATAATTGTGACCTACATAAATTGCATATTTTACATTATTGAACCTTTAAATCTTGAGAAATGCTGATAATTCATAACATATTGGTTTGAACACAGGATATTACACAATGTGAATGACATGATTTTGCTGTTTACTTCCTCTGAATTTTACATTATACATTACTGAATATAATAATTTACGCAATAACATTCCAAATTATGTATAGAAATAGCGTTATGGACAAAGTCCATAACAACAGCAAAAATTTAAAATCTGAGGTAGCGGCAAAATAATGTTTTAAATTAACAATAACGGTAGTGTAACGCCGGAGAAAAAGGCTTAGAGAAACGTAACGGACAAAAGTGGTGCGCCACTAACTTATAAAGTAACGGAACGATCAATAACGCTATTAATTGACGTTAAGGCAGTGCAAACTAACGCAACGGTAACACAGATGTACATCTGTCTAAAGTTGTTTTCATTTTTAGAAGCCGATCATATGGAATATGCAGAAAGCGTCTTGCACAACGATCTCGTTCAAGTTTTTCTGTATGTACATATATTACATGTAAATCAAATGAGGATCTACTCCATGATTAAACGTCTACCTACATGGAAATTATTAGAAATATGTGCTTGGTATACAAAAATCATAAAAAAATCCAGTTGTGCATGAAGGTTTAAAAATTTTAATTTATTAATTATTTTATAAGTTAATTCCAAAAAACTAGGAGAATTTCAAAATTAAAAAATCCATGCGTTGCCCGCATTTGTGCAATTTACGATTCCATCGTGTGCAAAATGGAGCCCAGCATGCAATTAATGTTAAACATGTAAATATTGGTGCCATTTGCAACGCATGTACATTACAGTGGAGGTCATTTAAATTGCAGTATCATTGCATTACCTTATTATTTGATATTTATTTCGTATGTACATATTTGATATATTTTCATGACATTTTATACATGCAAAAATATTTAAACTTTTATTCTAACAAACTTTCCAACAATGTTTAACTAATTTAATGAATTATAACATAATCTAATTTATTTAAATGTACATGTAATTTAATTTTTGTACAATAAATTTTGAAATATCAAAAAAAAAATTCTGTTATAGTGTAATTATACAATAAAGACATTAAACATTTGATGATTCAGTGTAAATTGTAAATTTAGTAGAAATTAACATATCGTCGGTTTAACCAGCATAGGAGCTATTTTACTTTTTAGCTAATTTGCATAAGCGCTATGTTAGTTTTGTAGAATGGTTTAACCGACGATATTAATCTTCGACAATCTTTAATCTACAGCGTTCGTTATTCCTGCAAAATTCAGATTTTTGGGTTATGTTTTGTCTCAAGATCTTACTTCATTCAAGATCATAGCTCATGTATTTTAAAAAGTAATTAGGACAGTTATTTCACTATTAAAACATTTATTAGTAGTATTTATTCGGGATACACCCTTCTTCAGCCTCAATTACAGACCAGAAATAACGTTATAAATTATTTCACAAAAAGATAATCATGAAATGCAACAAACATTTTACAATATTCAAACTATCTCATGTAATTGTGTCGAAGTTCTATAAAAATTTTGTTTCTGCATTAAAATTCTTTACCAGAATTGCAAGTTTCCTTATTCCTCACAGTGGTAAATCAATGCGAAACAGTTTAGACGTTGAGCGCACGTTTTTGATGTGCTACAATCTTTGGGGCCAATATAGCCTGATTTCATCATAGTCAAATCAATGAAGAAAATTGCAATTCTGGTAAAGAATTTTATTGTAAATGGAAGGAGGAAAAGTTCGGTGAAATCCGTTAAGAATTATCAAAGAAATTTATACAAGAAATACTAAACAAGTATAGTTTAAAAAATTTTTGTTCTGATGTATCTAATTCAATGTTAAAAATTAAACCGAGAAATATTCATTGCGTCCCGTGATATATTTCCTCCGTGGTCTAAATGTAAAACTAAAATTACACCTAGATTCAGAATTAACTTCTCTATCGGAACATGTTCATGAAGAATTTGAGAGGTTGTACAAAGATCTCACAAATGAAAAGGTAGTTAAACAATTTAATTTTGAAGTTTCATTGTTGAAGTTAACACTGAAATATGTTGAGAATTTATGTTAGTGTTCCAGACGGTGGGAATGTAGCTCATTTGTATTGTCAGTCATATAATCGCATTTGTCGCAGGAGATGTAAAATACAACTGTAGAATGGACTTTCTTGATGTGGCGGTGAATGCCGTTGGATTTTTTAGTGATGAAATCACACAGGCCACATTTATACAAAGGCTGTCGGTATTGATGTTTGCGTCTCATGTGTCTATCAAGAGCATTTTTGGAGTTGGTAGTGACATATTCGCATTTTTTGCATTTGAAAATTTCTTGAATTTTGTGTGCGCATTTCGCATGCTTGGAGAAAACTGATTGATTATAAGTTCTGAAGTCGCACTTCTCACAGGCATAGATACTGCTTGGTTTATTGTAGGTCGTGGCCACATCTGGGCGAACATCTGATGACGATCTGAAAATCAAATTTTAAATTGAAATTGTATTGAAATAATTAAAATTAATTTAGTTACAGAAATTTAAATATTTATCGATTTATGTAATCCAAACATTTAGAAAATCGATTTGTTCTCATTAATAAATATTAATCATACCCGTTCTGCTTAAAACCCACAGTTTCTGCATTCCTTCTAATAGATTCCACATTTTTCCTTTGACTTGTCAAAGTCATATTTTGTAAATCATTATGTTCCATACTAATTGCATCTCGTTTACTTCGGCAGTGAGTCATACTGATTTTATTGGAAATTTGAGAATTAGAGTGAGAAGATTCTTGATGGGGTTTTTCGGAATTATCAACCTCCAAACTTTCATTATCTGCACAACCATTAGGAGTGCTATTGTGAGACTGAGACGTTTTGGCCATAGTTGTTTTAATTCCAAGGTTAGATATTATCGAATTGCGGACCCTCTTTAGACTAACTCTTGGGATGCTGTGAACATTCACATTATGCAATGCCATAGATTTGTTGTCCGGACTAACGGAATCACAAACTTTGCATACAAAATCAGGATTTTTTGGTTTGGAATTTGGTAGTGGTTGTTGATGACAACATTTTCTGTTCTTATGTTGCTGCAAATTTCTTTTTGCATTAGTTTTGTAACTACAAAGGTCACAATGAAATGTTTCAGTACTGTGTGCCGCCTGTTTGTGCTTTAACAAATAATAATGGCTCTTGGTTTTAAAGCTGCACGAATCACATTTATAACTGTTGTCCATGTTCCCATGCACATTGTTGATGTGTCGTTTTAAACAATTTTTCCATTTAGTTGTATATCCGCAATGTTCACATTGAGATTTGATACCGTTGGGATTGTGTTTAACTCTTTTGTGACGCTGCAGGACGTCAGTAAATTTGGTTTTAAAGCTGCACATATCACAACTGTAATAACTTTTGTGTTCAGGATTTCCATGTGCACGTTTGACGTGTCTTTTCATATTATGTTTGTATTTAGTTTTGTATTCGCAATGTTCACATTTAGGTATGATAGCGTTGGGATTGTGATTATATTTTTGGTGCTTCCGTAAATTGGGAAGACAGTTGGCTTTATAATTACACAATTCACAGCTGTAATAGCTTTTCATCTTGGTAAATATTTAAGAAAATTAAAAAAATGTTGTATAAAGCCGGGCGTTGTGTTCGCGGGGAACGTAAAGTTAATAAATCTTTCAACCACTGCTAAACAAGAACTTGCTAAGCGGGATATAAAAAAAACTTTAAAACTAAATAAACTTATAAAAAGCACAGTTTCTTTGAATTCCGGCACCTGTACGTACAACACCTGTGGGCTATTTCATATGGATATGTTAACTTAATTCTATGCTAAAGCACGACGAGACATTGCAAAATCGCTAAACCTGGAAGCTGGAAGTGATAAAGAAGTTCCAAAAGAACCTTTCTAAGGGAGTACTGCGTGCAACAGATTATTCCATTGATGTCGCGATGGAGGGAACAAAAATGCTAGTAGGTATGTATGTATATAAATAAAAGTGTTCAGGCCTACAGAAAACCTAGTAGGTATACTGATCTGATGTACTTTTGGTGAAGGTTCAAAAGGACCAATTTCTTGTCCCAGCGTAGTTATCAATGTGGATACGTGTTTATATGTATTATATATTTG
>JAQGAK010005214.1:0-10618 GCA_034696945.1 Lipothrix lubbocki | reverse complement strand
CTTGAAAGCTTTGTATATTAAGTTTGAGCAAAATCAGAGCGCAAGTTTCTAATGCCCGGGTAACTCCGAAACGGCTGAGCCGATTCGGTCCATCTTCGAACTTGACCAAGCTATATGCCTGGAGACTATGTGTACCAAATTAGAAGTTAATCGGACCACGAGTTTTTGAGTTATCGTGTCCACGGACGTACGGACGTACGGACAAAGGTCAATGTACCAGAGGCGCTGACGCCGCCCCTAAAAAACGCTAAAACGAAGACATAACACGATAAATTTATTACAAAACACGCTAAAACTAGTGCATTACATGGTAATAAAGTTGAATGCCAAACAGGCTAAAATGAATACATAACAACCTTTTAACACATAACAAATTCAATGCCACACATAATAGTACTGTACTATACATTTTATGCAGTCAAATTTAAACGCCCGCAAATATTCCGTAAAAATCCAGAGTTAAAAGGAGTTGATTACAGTGGTGAGGAACGGTGATACTCCGCGAAGGACTCTGACTCGCATCAGGACCTGCACCTCTTTCGGCGGGATAAATAGAAATGTGAGCAAAATGTTTATATCCACGCTCACAAATCCCCCCATCAACTTATCAATCTCACGCTTAGATGTCAGCGACGAAAAATTTGTGCCAAAAACCTCCAGTTTCTGGGGCTTGCCAGCTGTCGTCGCTGCAGTCGAGTATGCATGTATTAGAGGTTTTAACGTATATATAGATGTAAATATATAAGGCAAAAAAGCAAACGGGCAGATATAACTTAAAGGCTCTTCTCTCTCTCTCTCATTCTCATGGTTAAAAAACACAAGACCTTCTCCCACACACGGCACACAACACAGCTGAGGAACTCACTCAGAGGACTGAGGAACTTTAAACGTGCGTATATAGTCTACACACACACTTATTATTACAAGTTTAATAAATTATAGAGAAAGGAACATAATAATACTCTGCTACCTATTTAAACGTGATTACAACAAAAAACTACAAACTACAATAGATCTCAATAAATTTAATATAATATAAGTATACATATAAGATGCATTAGACAAATACCAAAAAGCCTGTTTGTAAACAGACTTTTGATACTTCAATACACACATTTGCACACATATACAAGATACTACAACAGTGAATTATTATAAATGTACATATATATATATATACTTTCATAATATAACTTCAATCAGACAACACAATCACTATTACCAATAATATATAAACTTTTGGTAAGTGTGGAAAGATAAATTGCTATCAAAATCATATATAAGTATAGCTTAATAGCTATACAGATACTTGTTTAAAAAGTTACATACTTGGTTATACTTGATAATTGCATACTTGATAGTTGCATACTTGATAGTTTAGTAGTTAAAGTTATCTTGCCTGTATCATTTATCATGATGCCTCCACCACCTTCAGGATTCACGATTACTGACTTACTGACCATCATTTATCTTTAAATGGGGGATGTGAAGTTTAGTTGTTGTAATAATAACTCAAAGTCTTTATATACTTCTTGTTTTATCAGCTTGCAATATGCGTACATTAAATTTATTTTCTGAATTAATGTGGCATGGCCTCTTGGGTTGTATATTGTGTAAAGTTGCTATTTAGATTTTGTAGATTTTGTACATATGCACGCTAAAGAGCTAATGGTGCTATTATATAGGGATGAACCTTAAAGAGTAAAAGTATACAAACTTCATTTAAATAGTCTTGCTATTATACAAACGCTTAAACGCATCATCTCTATTAAGCTCATTTTATTAAATTACTAATAATGCTATTTAATGGGATGAGCACATTAAAATTAAATATAAATTAAAATTAAATGCACATACACACACTGTGGTCTTTTAGTGTGGTGTAAAATGGCGTTGTTTTTATATACTCTTTGAATAGTGATTAATGCAGCATGATCTCGTATATTATCTTCCAGCTATATAATGTTATACACGTGCTGAGGGGTGTATACTAAAAAAAGCTGTATTTTAGTATTTAACTTTTTGCATCGCATGTGTGATCGCATATAATGTGCGAATCTCGGCTTTATTATGTGGAGATCTTCTTGTGCTTTATGCTAAATCACGTATACTAAATCCTAAATCATATATAAATAGACATCAGATCAGATATGAATGTATGTACTATAGATCGCATGTATATGTATGCACACTAAATCCTATACACACTGACTACTTAAATCACTAATATGCAATTTTTTGCTCCCCCACTATTGTTTGATGCAGGAAAGGAACCATCACATTTCAATAACTGCAAGGTTGACCATGATAATGCTTATACGTGGGGAGGCGTTAAAGGTGATATCCAAGGAAATACTTACTAACAACAACAACAGAACTGGCACACTCAAATCAAACCCTTTTTGCTCACAGACAGTCTGGAAGATAATGTTTAGTATAATCTTGTAGTTAAAGTTTAAATATTATCAAGCATACAATTGATATAGTAAAATTGCATGTTAGTAAACTCTGCTCTTGAGGGATTGAGGGATAACATGTTGATGCTTGTTGTTCTTATGTAGAGTGTGAGAACTTCATATCTTGGAAGCTAGAGTACCTAAATGGGCTTGTATTTGTATAGTATATTTGTACATGTATTGTATATAGAAGTAGGCTTATATAGTTTGTATTAGCAGAACGTAGTTAAAGTATAGACTGGTGGATGTATTTTTGTAATATTTATTTGGTTGGTAGTGGGGAGTATAGCTATATGTATATTGACGACATAAGTTGAGCATGGTGTTGGTGTAGTAAAAGTAGTAATTAGAATCAGATGTTGCATAAAGTCGAATATGGCAAAGGCAAAGGGCAATTTAGATAGCATGCTCAACGCATAGATCGTGTGTCCGCATGGTAAAGGGTTTGCTATTAAATACTCTCTCTTGCCGAATAAGTGCGTGAAACAAATGGAGATGGTCTGGTTGCCGACACTGTGCATTACCAATTACTAATCACTTCCAATTCAGTAAATCCCTGTGAATTGCTTAAACCGCAGGAAGTGTGTGAGAAATCATATTTTTTATTGAGGAAAAATATTGATTAGCCTCAAAATGTAAAAGTATTTTAAAGGAATTAGGTCTTGGATTATTGCAAGCGTTTGCGATTTGTGGAGTCGCGAGTGAGAGTGTGAGAGATAGGGGTTATCCATGAAAAAGATTGCTACAATTTTTGTATCTTCTTTGCACCCGAAATGCAAATTTGTGATAAAAGCCAGACAGTAGTGGTTGTTGGTGCAGTGAATAACTCAAAGTTTGTTTGTCTTTATAGCGTGTCGTCGCTGTCGGAAATTAATAGGACTCAAGACTAAAGCGAATTGATGACCTTTGAGGCAAGGCTGTTCTTCACAGAATTGGAGTAAAGGACGTCCGTATAAGGCAGTAGGAACTTTAATCCAATCGTAAAAGTTGAAAATTGGGAAGACAGAGTTGAGCAGATTTATGCGTTTGCACATTGCTGAAAACTAAACAAAAAAGTTGTTATTGACACATATTTTATGTGGTGCTAAATATGGCTTGCTCAACCTTTGTGGAATCATTTTAAATCCTTGTCAAGACTCATAGGCACTGGAAAGGCAACATTCCTGTGATTACCACTATCGAAGCCATATTTGTAAACACTTAAGTTTTTAAAAGGATATGGAACAAAATGAGTTGCGTTTCTTGGCTTGGAAGGGTTATTTCTAGGGCTTTGGTAACTGGTATCCAATCAAATGTGATCTCAAACTGCTACCTTGTCGATCGTTTCCGTGATTTCCAAACTCTGCAGTATTTTTCAACGGACGTGACCAGTTCTAATGATAACAATAACAAGAAAGTAGACGACCAAGACCCGCTCAAATGCCAAAATTTAC
Source organism: Lipothrix lubbocki (assembly GCA_034696945.1). Classification (NCBI taxonomy): domain Eukaryota; kingdom Metazoa; phylum Arthropoda; class Collembola; order Symphypleona; family Sminthuridae; genus Lipothrix; species Lipothrix lubbocki. The sequence goes on along the minus strand of JAQGAK010005214.1, from coordinate 6,729 downwards.
CTCCGCAAATTCTGCTACGCTCTAGTGAAATGTGCCGTGCACTCGATAGTCGATGGCAAGGCCTCCGCGTTGGCCCGGGTTTCGTGTCTGTTGTGTCCGGGCTCCCGAAAGACTTCTCTTGCTCTACCTTTCGACGGGGGCAGTTCGGCGATGATGCGTGGTTCATTGCTCGAAATAATAATGCCGACGTTATCGGTAAGTTTGTCTCCATGCCATCTTGAAGTACTAACTTATCTACTCATGTATTTCCTCTGGTAACCCAAATTTTGTATGGTTTGATACGTTTTATAATACAATGAAATATTTGTAATTCTTTAGGCGTCGCAGACGGTGTAGGCGGCTGGCGCAATTACGGTCTAGACCCTGGAGAATTTTCCTTTTCATTGATGAAATCTTGTGAAAGACTGGTTGAAGCTGGTTGGTTTTCGCCTTCCAAACCAGGACGCCTTTTAGCCACTGGTTTTAACAGAATCCAAGAAAATAACCTTGTCCAGGGTAAGTGTTAAACTCTATAAAAGTATTTTCCCTTTTTAAAACCATATTAAGGTTAATAGTGCATGTGCGTTAACAACGTTAACCTTTTTATTATTTCAGGGAGCAGTACTGCATGTGTTCTTGCTTTAAGTCGTGAAGACTCTACGCTCTACTGTGCAAATTTAGGCGATTCAGGATTTGTTGTTGTACGGCAGGGAAAAGTGATTCATCGTTCTGAAGAGCAAACACATTGCTTCAACACCCCTTTTCAGCTTTCCTGCCCACCTCCGGGAGAAAATGTTCTATGTGACAGGTAAGTTCAGCATAAGCACATGAACGAAAACAATGTCCTTTATCTTAATTTACATTGCTAAAAGTTAGCTACAATATTTAACAACAAACTAAAATACAGTCAGTTAATAAACGATACGAACATCTTTTCTTGCTGCAGCCCCGATTGTGCAGATATTTCTCAAATGCCAGTCGAAGATGGAGACGTTATTCTGTTGGCAACCGATGGCGTGTTTGATAATGTTCCTGAACAGATTTTGATATCTGAAATGGGAAAGGTATGCATTTTATTTCACAGATTATGCATTAGGTCCGTTGCCATTCGTTATGATGATGACCTTTGATTATGATTTTAGCAATTTGAAAAATTAAGACAATTACTAACTTTTTAATATTTAGATACAAGGAGAAAAGGATCCATTGAGACTTCAGAACGCTGCCAACTCCATCGCATTAATGGCTCGTACACTCGCATTCGATACTAAACACATGTCTCCTTTCGCACGAAACGCTCAACGAAATGGAATTGCAACTATTGGTGAGACAAGTTAAACTAACACATTCTACAACTAAGAATAAATGAAATAGTATGCATTTGCTGGAGCGTATCTTCCTGCTTATTCCCTAGAATACTATGAGTACTACATTGTAGTTATATTTATAAGATCATTAATATCTTCGTCTTGAATTTTAGGTGGCAAGCCAGACGATATCACCGTTCTCCTCGCAACTGTTTGCATGGGAAAATAAACTGCATTTACAGAAACACACTCGCAAGAGCGCCATGCCATGATGTGTATCTGAAACTTACTTAGAATTTTTTTAATAACATTTGATCAGTTACTTTACAATTACAAGAAAAGTAACAAAACATTGGTCAAATGATGTGAATGAACGAGTCTCGTTAAGGTTATAATATGATGCTGTTAGTCACCAGCAGTAAGTGTTTTAGAATTGTTTTGTCAACAAATGTAGATGATTAGCTACTAGTTACTTAAAATTGTAATCTTTAGAGAAAATTGATGCTAATGTCCGACCTTTTATAACCTGTCATTTTATTTGCTCATTGTCGTGTCGACATTAATATTGGCATGATTTACTTAGTGTGAATTGAAGGAACTGAAGTCAATGGTTGTAGTGAATCCCTTGAGATGTGAAATTATTTTAGTTTGAAAGAATGTTCATTTTCGATGACGTAGAATAAACAAAGAGAGACGATTGAACGAACGAACAATATGGGTCCGTGTTTGTAAGAATTATTTTTTTGACGGTTTCATTTAAATGCGAAAAGAATCCATCAATAGTGGTTACGTTTTAATAACATATCAACTCATCATCACAAAGCATAATAATAATAATTATACTACCAAATAGACAATCAATTGGTAGATATTTCTTAACAATACCGACTGAAATTTTTTAAATGAACATAATAACAGCATCTTATGTGTAGAATAGTACAATATAAAACCGAACGGATAAATAATAAATTGTATAATTTAATTAATTGTACGACATAATAGGTTCTTTGGATTGTTAGATTTTGGCGTCCATATGGTTGGCTTATGGATTTTATACGAGTATATATTATTTCTTCTGCGGTAAGTGATAATGATAAAGCATTAACCTTTAGTATTAGGAAGAAGGCATATCGACATTTTGAACGGATTTTACCACTATTAACCATCAATAGATTCATACATAATTTCTTTTCTACCTCGTCATTTCAATCACTGGAATATATATTTCGCGCTGTGTTCACTGTTTGATTGTTATTATACTTGAGCACAGAAATCCTTCTGAGTCACCTACAGCATTAGAATACTAAATGTTTTCACATTAGCATTATATTGTTGTACCTACTTTGAGATCTACCTTCTTTCGGAGGAATTCTTGAAAACAATTTAGGTAGGTGCCATTATATTAGTCACATCAGGTTATGTAGTGAGTGAGTTCGGAAATGGTTTTGATCCTTTCAATTCAACAATCACTTACAATCACACTATTTTAGAATGTGTGCAACGTTCCTGAGGTAATCAATCACTTAACTAGATGACTAATTTAGGTACAGATTGCAAAGCCACTGTACTCACTTACAGTAATTTAAATTAAATGTTATGAATCTGATGCTACTCCACCGAAGTATAGAAATTAAATAGTTAAATCAAAAGGGAGTTAGCAATAGCAGAAACATTCATCACGATTTTGCTTTGATAGTTGTATGTATATATGTGAGAAAACGAAAAAGGCTGGTACTGACAATGTATCTGACATACTGATAAAAGCAGATAATGTTTTAAGTAAAAGCCTTCACGGATATCTTGTATATTTGTGATTTATCTACCAGAAAGAAAAGGAAATTTATTAGTAAGCATTTAATAAACGCTTTTTTCTTTTGAAATTCTTCGTAAGTATGCCATATTCGAAAGAAAAGGTTTCAGTACGTGGATTAATGTGTCAACACAACCAGTTCTTGACAGAATTATACGAGTATATGTCAATGTCAGTATTGATAGCTAACTTTTAGGACCCATTCTCTCTTTCTATCACATTAAAAATGGTCACACTGTACAAAAATTATATACTGTAATATGTATTTATAAATTCTTAATGAATTCATCTGCTTAGACAGTCCTTTAGAAACGCTGACGTGGACCCTGATCATCCGGGTCTCCGTTATTCTCCTCGGCCGGTGGAGGTGCAGGTTCATTATCAGGATTAGCATTTGCGCCTTCGTTTGCTGCAGCACCCCACTGAAAACCACCGGGTCTATCCTCAGGTAGAGGATTATAATTAGGATCATCCTCAGCTGGATCGAAGATAGCTTTGCTGCACATAGCAAGAAACCAAAATACATACACATTATTTAGCTTGTATATTTAGAGCTTAGATGTCCTTAGAAAAATATAACACTCACAGAAAGGCTGGTGTTTTCAATATCTTGAAACCTCCATGTTGGTTGGGAAATACGTCTTCAAGAAAATAGTAGATGTGACCAACCGATATGCCTACCAAATCAATTTGGATAGAATTACCCAAGAGGAGTGAGAATCCCAGAATCACCAGAGGAAGAAGAGGCGCCTGTTGCAAAAAATTATAAAAGTGCATTCCTTTGTTCAAACATCTTCAACTACCACAAACAAACAAAATACCAAATTATTAAAAAAATCATACTTGGAAGTTCAGTATGCCGAAAAAGTTCATTCGAACTAGAGGATTCCTACGCGACCACACATAGACTAGCATCAGTGTAAATGCATGTCCCAAAAATATCAAATTTGCAAAGTAGGCAATAATCTGAAAAGAAAATCTTGGTATTAACCCTTCGATCAATAGCACAAAAATTCATTGCGGAATTTATACAGTGAACACAGAATTTAATTCATACCAGTGTCGCGACAGCACCAAAAATAAACATCATTACAAAATCTGATGTACGTCCGCGAAATGACGATTCTTCCAGAGTTCGACAGTAGCGGTACGTAAATATAATATTAAATACAAAATTAAAGCTGAGTGTGCCAAAAAACAGGAAGTTTGTGAGTAAACGCCACCACTGCAAAAAATATAAACCATCCAGCGTCAAATTAACTCTCTATCTTAAGACCCATTTAAAATTACAATAAAACGTCGATTGATTAAGCTACCATAATACAATTTTTATATTTCTATACTACAATTTTTTAAAGAACCTACTTGATGCTGCTTAAACACTAGAAACGGATTGAAATACAAATCATACGGCGACACTAGTTCCATATGCTGAAAAATACAAATTAAATCAAATATTAAACATATATACACTCATGTCTCCGTAATATTAAATTTCGTACAGGGATGTTTTGGTTTAAACCAAATGATTTAAACCATGGTTTAAATCAACAAAACCATGGTTTAAACCAAAAAAACCTGATTTAAACCAAAAAACCATGGTTTAAACCAACTGATTTTTTGGTTTTTATGAAAAAAACCAAAAAAACCCACAACCCTGATTTCGTATCATTTTTGAAATTTCTATTTACCACAGCAAGAGTTGTTAACACACAAGCTGTTGTATATCCTCTTGTTACAGGGGGGATCTCCATATAAGTATTCCAGAAATTTTGATGTGCCATGTTGAAATCTAAACTGTTTGACCAACAAAAACAAAATCACAGTTAGATCCTTTTTCATTCAACTTTTTTTTCGAATTACACCTAATTTTTTTCTGAATAAATGCCCCAGGCCCCAGATAAACTACTAAATTGAACACATAGATTCCCCACTTTCCCCAGCCGCTTAACCGTTAACGATCAATTACGTAGCAAAATTATTACGTCAATTTACTTCAAAATTTTGTAGCATTATATAATTATTACGCATACGCAGCAATTTCAACTACGATTCGTAAATCAATAAAATTACAGATAATTCGATAAAGATCAGCAATCCTGATTCAGGATACAATATATCAAAGACAAAGTAATGTGTAATCACATCGAACATCGTTATACATAATTAAATGATATCAATCCACAAATTCAACACCCTACTAATAATAATTATTGGTAGGGTGTTTAATAATAAGTAATAATTATTACTTTCAACTTTTAATATCCGTAAAATTTCCACCAAGCTCAGGTTTACCAACAAAAGCAAATATTTTCCAAATGTATAATGAAATAATAAAAATTGCTATTGGTATAGCTCACAGGCTTATACAATGTGAACGTGGCAATTATCCATCAACAGAATGAAAGCTCCTGTTTAAGCAGGTCAAAGGTCACCAGCGGCAGTCCCATACAAATAACAACAACACTATTCTTCTACATTCATTAAAAAACCACTACCATTATTCCCCAATAACTAAATACCTACCAAAATAAATAAACAACAAATACAAGTAAAAGTTATTACATAAGTACCTAAACGACCCAAAACACCAACTTTTATAGTCTTAAATATTACAAAATCACCAAAATATACAAGAATCTCTACCTAAAATATCAACACCTCAGAGGCAGGAGCAACGACAAGTGACTTTCAGATAAATACAATCAATAAACGACCCTCCTGTCGACGATGACAAATATATTTTTCGATGATTTGATTCCCAACAAAACTGCGAAGGGGACTGTTTCTAATAATAATAATAATTACTAAAACTACAGTAGATTGACATTAAAGTTAATACGACTATGTCCGTCAGAACATTTGTGTGAGGATGGAAGATTGTGTAATTAATATAGAATATGTATAGAGGCAACTCGGATTAGTTTAAAATCAATTATTAATGAATAAATATATTTCGCTTAATTTTGATAATCCATCAAAAGTAATGAAAACAAGGACAAATATTTCAGCTATATTTCAGCAACTACTACTGGGAATAAGAATAGACGACCAGTCAGTAAAGTCAGTCATAATAATAGAATAATAATAATAATAATAATAATAATAAATATTTAGCTCGAGATTATAAAAGCTGACAAAAAAGACTGATGATCCAAAGAAATCAGCGAGAGTTTTGAGTTTTGGTTCTGGTTGAGTTTTTTGATTACACGACGGGCCAAGACACTTATTACTTGATTATATTAAAACATTTGGAGTTGTTGGAGATATAGAAGAGGAAATACAAATACGGCATACAAGTGCCTGCCTGTGAGGAAATACAGAGAGGAAAAATGCAGGGAGTGCGCAGGTAGCGGGAGTCTCAATATATTCTAATACAAATCCTCCACGTGTGCATTCGCCAAAATGCCAAAAAGACAAAGATGACGGGACTTCTTTCTCTCTGTTAATAAAATATGCGGACAAATTAAATCAATCGTTTGATTTGACCATCCATGTTGCGCCCATACGTTTTTTAAACTTTGTATATAGTATACGTATGTATATATATATACTAACTAGCAAAAAAGCCATCGCCGTGACGGCGATGGTTAGTGACGTCCTGTTAAATTAGAAGTATTATTTTAAACCTAA
>JAQGAK010005213.1:0-10621 GCA_034696945.1 Lipothrix lubbocki | reverse complement strand
TGTATTAAATTTTGTATTAAATTTTGTATTAAATTTTGTATTAAATTTTGTATTAAATTTTGTATTAATTTTTGTATTTATGATTATATTTATTTTTATATTTAGTTTTGCATTTATTTTTGTATTGGGTTTTGTATTGATTTTGGTACTGAGTTTTGCATGGTTTTTGCGGTAATATTTGAATCTAGTTTTATAATAATTTTTAAATTAATTTTTGTATTGGTTTTTGTATTGGTTTTCGTATTTATTTTTGTATTGGTTTTTGTATTGGTTTTTGTTTTTATTTTGTATTAATTTTTGTATTAATTTTGTATTAATTTTTGTAATAATTTTTGTATTACCTTTTGTATTTATTTTTGTATTTATTTTTGTATTTATTTTTGGATTTATTTTTGTATTTATTTTTGGATTTATTTTTGTAAAAATTTGTATATTACTTTTATTTATCGTTAAATTAGATTTGGTTGAATTTTTATTAGTTTTTTAAAATACTTCAACTAAAATACAAGCATGTAAGGATCACATGTGTTCATTTCTAAGTATCTACATGACATATAAACATTGTCAGACAAAGTGTATTTGAAGCAGAAACTCTATAAAATATGATTGATCTCCTTTATGTTTATATTCATAAAATCAATGAAAAATAATAAATAAATACTGGATGAACTTTCAGGTCGGTGGAAGCCGCACCGAAGCATTTAATAATCGTGGATGGGGCCATCATGCAGCCGATTCCGGAGCATCCCAAGAGAGATTATATATTCTGTCTCAGCACGGCTTTCGGTGATGCGTATCTTTTCCAAGTAAGAAAAAAAGTCAAATGATACGTATCGTAAATATTGTTTATTTAGTTTTTTAAATTATATTTTTACATTTGAATTTTTATTTGCAAAAATAAATCGAAACAACTTCTTTCAAGAAAGAAATACCTCCTAAAATGTTGATATTGCTTTTGTAGCAATAATTTTCTATGAATTTTTGATTTCGTGGAAATTGTAAAGAAAGGAATATAATTTTTAGAAAATATTATTCTATACGGAACTTTCTGTATATTTTTTATTTCAATGGAAACCTTTTTTAAACTGTCCAGAAAGTCAACATTAGATTCAAAAATTACTAACAAAAAGAAATACACAAAAAAGAAACAAAAATTATTACAAAAATTATTACAAAAATTAATACAAAAATTAATACAAAAATTAATACAAAAATAAAAACAAAAATTATTACAAAAATTTTTACAAAAATTATTACAAAAATTATTACAAAAATTAATACAAAAATTAATACAAAAATTAATACAAAAATTAATGAAAAATTAATACAAAAAAAATAGAAAATTAATGCAAAAATTATAGAAAAATTAATACAAGAAAAATAGAATATTAATAGAAATTATTTTTGAACTTAAAAATTAAAAAAAAGAAATGCAGATTTTAAGAAATAAAATAATAAATTTAAATTTTCAGGGACAATTAAAAAGTGTAATTGTGCCAAAACTTTCACCCTAATTTTTTCAAACCAGCAAACTTTTAATAACCAAAATTGACACAACTTTCTTCATTATTCCAGACATTCCCGGAGAATCCCAAACTTTGATGATAAAGAGCGTTCGTCAGAGATGAAAGGAGAGTGAGGACTTGAATGTTTGAGTGTGAAGTCAAGGAATTCCGCAAGTCTAATTACAAGCGAAGGAATAGCTGAGCGGAATAGAAACGTCATCGTCACATTTTCTTAATCTTTCCTCCCTCTTACACAGAGCTTTCACTTTGTCAATTCCACTCCTCCTAAGATTCCTCAAAAACTTTCTGATCCGTGAAAATTATTGATTTTCACTAAAATCCTTCTTCTTCTCGTTCTTCTTTGTCTTTCCCCCACACAAACTTTCTCCTTTCACTATAAAGATTCACCTTTGAATTCTCACCTTTCAAGTTTCCCCTAATGAATTTATATTTCTATATAAATTAATAATTTTAATCGGCGTTTAAAATAGAATTTTATTTTATATTAGAAATACATAGTAATTTGTATTTAAAGTATAAAACATTTTATTTTATTTTTTGGATCAATTTTTCTATTATTTTTAAACATTAATTTTCTGTTGGATTTTTATGGAATTTATAAAATATTAAAATCATTTTAAACGTGAAATTTTTAATAAATAAATAAATAAATTGTCAAATAAATTCAGAGAAACTTATTTGAAACAAGTGGAAATTCAAGTTCGTTCGTCGGGAAAGCGTGAAAATAATAAAAAAAAAACTTTCCCACACTATAGATTCGAAAATCAATGTGAAACTAATTCAATTCCTAATGTTTGCACCTCATAGGAAATCTTCCACATTGTCAGAATTCTGATCCCTCCAATCCAAATCCATGCATAATTCATAAAGCGGGAATTTTCTAGACGAACCCGAAAATCAGACTTTTGTGAGTATGACGAATTTCTTTTCTGCGGTGGGAATAATCCATGCTTTTCTTAATTTAACCCGAAATCAATTTTCAATCGAGAAATCCAAAAAAACAACCACAATAGATGCATTAATTTACAAAAAATGATACAAAAATTGGTACAAAAATTGATACAAAAATTGATACAAAAATTGATACAAAAATTGATACAAAAATAACACAGAAATTATTACAAAAATTCATACAGTAATTATTACATACAAACATTAATACAAAATTAATAGAAACAATAATACAAAAATCAATACAAAATTAATACAAAAAGTAATACAAATTAATACAAAATAATACAAAAAGTTATACAAATTAATACAAAAAGTAATGCAAATTAATACAAAATAATACAAAAAGTAATACAAATTAATACAAAAATTATAAAAAAAATATACGCGAAATCAATATCGATTTGAATAAATGAGCAACAAATGAAATCATTGTGTTTTTACCACTTTCTTTTTGTTTGATATCCTGAAGAATTTGGAATTCCAAGGCCGTTGGCCAGATTTTTCTTATGTACTTTTGATATTTGTGACGGCATACTGCTCCTGGCTGTTTCGTGCTTAAATAACGGGAAAATATTACTCTACTAGTGAATGCCTAAAAGATTTTGATAGTATATTTTAAAAACATTTGTAACTGTAAAATTGTGAATTATTTCTAGCTGCTTTAAAGCATTGGGGCGGCGACACAGGCTAGAAGAATTACTCATTTTCGAATCTGATATTTAGGACGGCGGACTGGCGCGTTCCCTCTTGGTCTTTAAACATTAAAAAAGTTTATTTAAATGAAAATGCCAGAGAAGATAATTTTAAACATGTAAATGAATGAGAAAATAAGATCTTGAAACAATATACGGGTTTAGAGACAACAATATTTTCAAGGTCATTTTTTTCAATATAAATGTTATATTTCAAGGTTTTTATACAAATATAGAAAAAAGGGACCACGTTTTTTGCCGGGGTGCTGAATACGCCACAGCTGTTGTAATATATTTATATAATTTATATTAACGTTATTCACTTTAAGGTTAGAGTTAAATACCTAAATTGTTAAAAGTAGAAAAATTGCTTTGAAATGTGTGTGTCGTTGTGTCGACGGCGACTGTGGAAGTGTTGGCAGTTGGAAGTCAATGTCTGTGAGATCTAGTCCTATAGACCTAGTCTAGATCTGTGAGACCTCTGTGAGACCTAGTCTAGATCTAGACCTTTGAGATGCAGTTAACGACGCCTGATGGAAGCGCCAAAGTTTAAAAATTTTTTGTTTACAGGGAAAACGTTTTCAATGGCATTTGCTGTCTTGTATTCTGCATCCCGCGAAATTTCAAAAGCGTATTATTCTCACTTCCTCACCTATATTCGCAATTTCTGTAAGATTTTGATTTGAATGCTCTCACGATACAAAGCAGGCGGAGCAGGGGAGGAATCGAAATAAAGTGACTGATATAATTGAATGTTATAATTTATTTATTTTAATTCATTAATAAGGAATCATGTCTTAATTTATTAATAATTTTTTTAAATTTTATTATTTATTTTAATTCATTAATCAAAAATTATGTCTTAATTCATTTATAATTTTTTAAATTTTATTTATTTCAAATAATTTATTATTTATTTTAATTCATTAATAAAAAATTATGTCTTAATTCATTTATAATTTTTTAAATTTTATTTATTTCAAATAATTTATTATTTATTTTAATGAATTTATTATTTTTTATTGAATTTATTAACCCTCCCCAAACCAAGCTCGAAATTTGACTTTTTTCAGTTTTTTGCACATTACCAGCGTTACTTGCAACGCACATGGCATAATTTCACCCAACTGGCTAAATTTTGCCTGCTCTACAAGAATTTGGTAAAAATGACCGGTTGTGGTTTCGGCCAGTACCCCTGGCGAAATCGGCCAAACAAATTATTGCGAAATTTGAAAATTTTTTGCAATTATTTTATTTTTTGCAAAAAGCTCTAAAACGTTGTTTCTAAACAAAGTAGCGTTTGTATTTTTGGAAAAGTACTTTTTTCAACAGGCTATATTAGTTCATTTTGCCGCGGGAGGCCCATTCGCCAAACTTTGACTAGCCATAGGTTGTTCTTTGATAATTAGGCAGAATGGTAATTGAAGGATGTCTTGGTTAGCAAACTAACTTACCTAACCTAACTTTAAAGATATCGTTGGATTTGTTACATAGTGCGCCCAAATTCTATTATAATGTATACAATATACATTGGATTTGCGAAGCCAATGGCTTTTATTGCTAGTTTGAATTTATATTATTTGACCATTTTCATTCATGCATAATGGTTTGAAAATTTTCTGGTTGTGAAGATGTTCCCACTACACACTACAAGAGATTAGAAATTTTTCATTCAAAAACAACCGATCCAGCAAACTCTCCCACTGCTGAAATTTGGCAGCAATGTAATTCGTTTATTCAAGACAAGTTGAACAATTCAATTCGCAAAAACGTTTTATACTCTACTTCTGCACGAACAAATAATCTGGCATGCAGGTTTTGGTAGCCCACGGAAATGTTGCGCTCCAAACGCTAAAATTCAGCAAATCTATCAATTCGCTGATATTTTTCATTTTGATTTAACATTAAAATGGTAATTACACCAATATAATTTCCGTAACAAGAAAGTTATAAAAAGGCAGTGACAATCCTTATAGCGCCATGTTCATAGATAGACGATCCGTTCATGGATTCGAAATAAGTTTTCATATCCGTTCCATGTGAAACAAATGCTAACGCTGCACCCCGTGCACCTTCCGGGGAAATGGCTGCAATTCGTACACCATTTGTAGGAATAGCGTAGGAAAAGGAAGTACGAATATAGCTAAATGAGTTCAAAAGACCAAATAACAGATAAAAGATTATGAACCATATTTTCCGTTTTTGTAGTTTCGTTACAGAAGAATGGCGTTTAATTACCAACATTCCGGCTCATAAAATATGAAGATTTCTTCCGTGTGCGCAGGAATGGAAGTCGGGGCAGGCTTGAATGTTGCATTGTTTTGGTCGTAAATTGTGAGACGGTTGAAGGTCTCATTCAGGGAGTTTGCTAACCATTGAAGAGTAATTGAAAAATAATATAAATTAGAGGTTTGTTAATTAGAATAATTTTAGATGTACGTTTTAAGTAAAGAAATGCAGAATTTCCTGCACGGAATTCAAAATTTATAATTGCCTACCAAAGACAACGGCGGTGTAACGACCATCAAAACCAGCGCCAGAAACACGAGTTATAATTTGGGAAAGAGAAGACCCATTGAAGGATTTTCCAGTGTGTAATAACACGCTGTAAAACTCATAGATTTGAGAATAATATTCTTCATAGTTTTCATGTTTTACTTAATGATTCTTGGCACTTACCTTCTGCAATTTGGCAAGCTTTGCTGCCAAATCCTCGTGACTAATGTAAAAGTTAGAATAATTATTTTCAGTGGTTTCCCCATCTGAAATTTCAGCCGTCGAAGTTTTGGCTGTGATTTTGAATCCAGATATTATTTCAGCAAATTCTGTCTGCAAATTGTCAATGTCCTTAAATTTTGGGGTAGTCGTGGCTTCCAAGTTTTAAATTTTTTCCATCATTCCAGTCATGGTTTTGTTCATGGCAGCGAAGAACTTCAATATTTGTTGGAAGCCGTTGTTGTAGTCATCCCTTGAATTCTTCAAAAAAGAATTTTCCAATTCTGAAAAATAAAATGTTAACCTTTTTCTCGAAGTTATGAAACATGAAACTCTCATCGTAATTTAAATGATTTAAACATTTGATGTATTTTTGTATATGTAAATAACTTTTTCCAAATGATTTTTAAGCGAATTGTACGTTCTAATAATTAAATCTTTTTAACCTTCATTCTCTTGTTCCCTTTCGTCATCTGAAGTGTCTGCAACGACCATAGCGTGATAGAAACACGAAATTGTGAAAATAAGTACCACCAAGTTTAGGGATAAATAATTCATTATTCGTACAATTTGTATCAATTTGGGAATGAAAAATGAATTTTTACACAAAATTATTTCAGAACATTAATTCAATTCCAATAATAAGTTGAATGAGAGCAAAATTCCAAACTTCTTAAGCTTGCAACCTACATGGTGAATGGATGAGGAAAATGTATGATCAAAAGCTGAAATTATTTTTTCGATGGGTATCGATAAAGAATAATTTTCTTTTTCCTGAATGAGTTCCAAGAAGTTAGCATTATTGTCGCCTATTTATTTTAAAATTGGAAAACTGACCGCGCTCTTCCTCAAAAATTCTAATGACATGAGCTTAAAGCTTACACATGAGTTTACTGCCAACTTTTTTTGCATGCTAATTTACGAAAATAATATTCTGGAATAATTATTGCAGTACATATCGGTTTCCTGTAATAATCAAATTCTTTGAAATTACTAATGAGCAAAATATGTGGATGTATGTCATGTTTTTGCATCGTTTGCAGCGGCAGCAGGGTCGTTGATTGCCTCACCCAGGGACTTCAATCAACCCCTGCACCATTCCAGGAAATGCATGCAATTTGTACACCGATTGATGGGATGATATAGGAAAAGACAGGTAATACTCGACTATACATTATTTCAAAAGACACAATGACAGACAATTGATTATGTAGGATATTTTCTTATCTTGTACTTGCTTTAAATGGAATAGCTATTCCTTGTAGAAAATTCTGTTTTGATACCTAATATTCGGCTCATAAAATGTGAAGACTTTTTCCATCCTCGGAGGAACGAAAGGTCGAGCCGGGTTGAATTCTGTTTTGTTCATGTCCTAAATGCTGAAATCACTGATTGTTTAATCCAGGCAGTTTGCTAACCGTTAGAGAAATGAAAGAATATTAACAGTATAAGTTTTTTAATTATATTTGGTGCAAGTTTATATTATTTGGTGCTGATTGCTGTTATAAATGGTGCAAGAGAATTTGGTGCTGCAATCTGATTTATTTGGTGCAAATTAAAATATTTCCCTTAATAAGCAAAGCTGTTAGTTTTGCCTGATTGACTTGTTAACTGTTTTTTGTCGGTTCCGTTTGTAAAAAATTACACAAAAACTAGAATTTATTTTGTTTCACTTTAATTAAACAATATGATTCGTTTATTACAAATTAGGAAAATATAAATTTATGATCAATTAGAATGTGTACATTTGTTCTGTAATCATTTTTTACAAATACACTTAAACACAATGTTTGTTTTCATACAAAATAATTGAGCTGAGAATAATTATTATTACTATGTAATTAGAGATAAATAAAATATCCGTCGATTGGATTTTGCAAATGGGAAAACAAAATTGATGCAAACATAATCGTTCTTTTAATCATTTCAGTTAGGACAATATATACAAAATAGAGTGAAATGTTCTGTCGTGCTCATATATTATCATTTTTTGAAGGGGTATAACTTGTGTGGCCGTGATTTGTGTCAGATAAACTATCGTTGCTGAAATATATCTTCTTTCATTTCTTGCTATTGAACTTTTTGCACCGCAACTATTGGCAAGCCATGTATGGAAGAATAATGGCGACACAGAATCTCCAGTGACTTGAAAGAGAACCGGCATTGTTTGCAGTACGAGATGGTTTCAATGGCATTATTTCCAACGTCGCTGTGGCTTCTAGAATGTCTTTTTAAATGTGAAGACATCGCGAACCCCTTAGAACAAATGTTACATTTCCACGGCTTCTCTCTTGTGTGAGTTCGCATGTGGTCGGTCAAGTGTTGCTGTAGAGAAAATGTAGCTTTACAAAATGTGCATTTGTACGGTTTTTCATTTGTGTGAGTTCTTATATGATTATTCATAGACAATTTGTGTGCAAAATGTCTTCCACATTGGTTGCATTTGTAGGGTTTTTCTCCAGTGTGCGTTCTTATATGCACCTTCAAATGCTCCGACTGATGAAATGACTTAGAGCAAACTCTGCATTTATAACGGGTTTCTCCACTGTGGGTTCTAATGTGCAAAACCAGGCCGCGCCTTGATGTCAGCAATTTTGGACAGAGATTGCATCGGAATTGCGTCGTACCTTCATGCATCTTCTTGTGGTAATAGAAAGAAGCACGGGAGGCAAACCATTTATCACAAGCATTGCATTTAAACGGTTTTTCTCCAGTGTGAGTTCTTATGTGGTCTTCGAGTTTCTCCAATGACGAAAGTCCGGTTTTGCACATTTGACACAGAAAGGGTTTTTCATCCTTGTGAATATTTTCATGTCTCTTAAGGACATTTTTGTAAGAAAATCCTCTTCCACATTCTTGGCATTTGAACGGTTTACTACTTGATGTGTGGGATTGAATGTGATCTCTGCATTTAGACGAATCATTAAATGTTTTTGAACCAAGTTTGCACTCGAGAGGTCTTTCCCCTGTATGAGTTCTGAAGTAAGTATTTAGATGGAATTTAGTTGTATTTTTTTGGGGACAACGTGTCCTGTCAAACGTTTTCTGAATAAATTCCATTTTAGTGAATAAGTTTGCACAAAGGAATTTGTAATGAGTGGAATGGAATAAAAAGCGTGAAACCAAATTATATTATTTTCAATGCAAAAGAACGTTAAAAGTTTTAAACCCAGGTCACGCACATGAAGAACGAACACTATGAACATCACACAATGACAAATACTTCTTGTTGACGTTCTAAAACTTTACTGTCCCTTTCTAATGTTAATGTTTTAAAAGACTGCGTGTGAGTCTAATAAATAGAGAACCAGAAGAAAGGCGTTGAACATTCAGGTCATTGATCATAAGTTATAGAAATTCCAAGAAGGTTTCCGAATCTATAAATACTGCTCTAGTACTGCGGCAGCGTGTGTGCTTGGAATAATAGATACAAATGTTTTTACAGTGGATCAGTAGTTTCTGCGGATTGAAAAACAAGATTAAAGCAAATACAAGCATTCTTTTAAGGCAATTTAATCAATTCAATACGGATAGTGGCTTTCCTGGTGCCTTCTAAATCGGAAAACAATTTTGCGTAAATGTTTTTGTAGCGCATGGAGAGGTTACGGGTCACCCACTAGAATTCAG
Organism: Lipothrix lubbocki; assembly: GCA_034696945.1. Classification (NCBI taxonomy): domain Eukaryota; kingdom Metazoa; phylum Arthropoda; class Collembola; order Symphypleona; family Sminthuridae; genus Lipothrix; species Lipothrix lubbocki. The sequence continues at coordinate 1,107 of JAQGAK010005213.1, read as the reverse complement.
GAGATTATAATTTAAAGTTATTTTCTCATTTTAATGAAATATACAACATTTTCTATGATACCATTCGAAGTGTAAGCGTAGCAATTTAACAGTTGTTACTTATTACGTATCGTATAGTTCAATTATGCACATTCTGTAACAATCACTTACCTCACAACATTCATAGACGTGATATCCACCTATTCCTAATTTAGAATCGTAATAAACCTTAATGCTAGCATCAATGGGAACGAATGCTAAGCCTGCGGCCTCTGCACCCCTATGGGAAATGGCTGCAACCCTTACGGCTTTGGATGGAATGACGTCGGAAAAGGCCGTGTTTACTGAACTATATCATAAGAGTTCACAATTTACAAGTATAATTGATCCGGCTCGATACACTGAACTCTCGCTATAAAAGGACGCTCTGAATCACTAAAATCAGTCCCTTATATAGAAAATCTCTTATAAAGATAGCTAGTATGTATATAACTATGTACGATATGTTGGCCCAAAGGATCTCCTACATTAGGAGTTCTCTTAAATGGAGATCTCCTATGGCGAGAGTCCGGTGTATTTTGATTTGATATACAGTGAAAACTCTTTCTAACGGCAGCATAATAGCGGCAAAATTTAACCGTTATAAAGAAGTGCTCTTATAAGATTTAAAATCAAAAGTAAATTCACATCTAGGGCTCAAAACTTCCGGCCGGTATAGGAAATCTACCTTTATAAAGATGACCGTTATAACGAGTCATGTCCCATGTAATTCCTTTACAAGTAACATAGTTTATACTTACCAACAAACAGGCTCATAAAATGTGAAGACTTCTTCCATGTGCGGAGGAATGGAATCCGGTGCTGGATTGTATGCTGCATTCCACATGTCGTAAATTTTAAAATCTGTGATTGTCTCATCCAGGTAGTTTGCTAGTCCCAAAATGAATCAGACTCTTAAAACTCATATAAGGAAATTTGACTTAGGTCGAAATTTACACTATAAGCTCCCTCCGTTTTAATTGTTGTTTTAACTGGATATACCATCTTGCAAGGGTGTTGGTAAAATCCACGGAATTTATTCCGTGCCACGGAGACCACGGAAACAAGGTTTGTTGCCAGATTTCGACG
>JAQGAK010005212.1:0-10621 GCA_034696945.1 Lipothrix lubbocki | reverse complement strand
TTTTTGTATTTATTTTTGTATTTATTTTTGTATTTATTTTTGTATTTATTTTTGTATTTATTTTTGTATTTATTTTATATCCCCAAAGGCAGAAATACCCGAAGGCAGAAATAAGAAGGCAGAAATAGGAAGGCAAAAAATCGCACGGCCCCAATTCCCTCGTTTACTACATGATGGTGAATGATGGTGATAAGGAATTCTCAATTTCCAGCATATGAGCATAATACATACATAAAAGTCGAGAATTTTCAAACTTAGAAAATGTACTGTTAAATACTAAATACACTCCTGACTAATCAAGTGTGCATATGTCCAGCATAATTGGTAACAAAAATATACTGGAAAATATATTGGAATATATTTTTAAAATATTTATACGGAGTTGTGTTTATATTGCAACATGCTCTCTGGAATCCATTTTCTTGTGATCAATTGTCACAAAAAGTGTGTAATTAATAATGTCCTTATGCAAATAAGATAGCGAGCAGCATGTTTCAACAGTATAATTATATAATTGTTGACTGCAAAAGAAAAGTCTTATTGGTCTTGTACTTAAATGTACTACAGGACTCAATTGCATGAAGATGATAGCGCTTCAGCATTACAAGCGCAATACGGATGTGATGATAAAATGTGCTCATAAAGTGCAGAGTCGAGAGGATGTGTGTAGAGAGAAGGAAATAAAAAATTAGTCATGAATAAATTTTGCCAACGATCGTTATTTAAAAATTATCTATTCCTCAGAAATGCACATGGACAGAGAACAAGTTTCAAATTGTGAGGCAAGCTATTCGTGTATCACAAGATTCAATATTTATATTTATATGCTGAAGAATAATTGTTTTACATTTCGGTACATACTCCAAATCCCAAACCTTTTTAGTCTGTCAGCAAAATAAGAGTACAAGAAACACGGTTTCCCCATTTGTATCTGCTAGTTTGACTACTAATTCTGATAAGAGTGTACGGATTGAATTCATTGTAAAAACTACCTTGGAGCAAATTTATTACTGTCGACTAATTCTGATTATTGGCGGGCCATTACTGAAACTATTATAGCTACTCGGTCCTTGAATTTGTGAACCTAATAATTGACTGTCGTTGGAAAACCAGGGCCGAAAAAACTGGCTACCCCTTGCGTTGTAACTGACATAAGGATTGTTCATTTGTTGGAAGTTCGGTCTGAACGGAGCTCGTAGTCTCGGACCAACATAATCATTTTGCCACCTCATCCAGGCCGGATGTGGATTCCTCATAAACTGATCTGGAGGTCGTGGAGCCCCATGACGATTCTTATACAAGGGGTTCCAGCATGGATTACTAACATTGCCAACCTTATTGTATTTATTTAAATTGTCGTCATTCTGTGAACTAGGAGCTTTGGCCCGTTTAATTGTAACTGTTTGGACTTCAGGAGAAGGTTCTCGCTCCATTTCTGATGCATCACACTCATCAAGGTTTACGATGTTAATGATTTCCGGAGGAGAATGTGCAACGACTAATGGATTGTTTCCAATGGATGAATTAGAAACTACATCATCATTCGTAGTTTTTGTTGCTGTGGCTGAAGACGAAGCTTCGCTATTCAGACAACGGAAATCGAAGTTGTCCACTGCGGGTTCTATAAAATCGCTACAATAAGAATCAATACCGGTTGTAGGCAGAATATCATCATCCATTTTCCTTCGCTCGAAACTTTTGGCAAAATCCTGCAAATCGAACTCTTCTCCACTGGAAGAGCTTTCTACTTCAAATGAATCTTCAATTTCCACTTCCACAAAGTTCTGTATCATGTACTCGTTAGATTTATTATCACAGTGCCTTGTCGCAGGACCACATTCAATAAGCGGCGTGTCTTCTACTTCGAATGTTGTTGGTTTATTTGTTACGGAATTTAAGTTCGGTAAATTCCCTGTTGCATTTGCGCTTAGTCTCCTCAGGGGTCCGCGGTCAGCTTGTTTCGATGAAGAATTAATAAATGTTCCCAAAATGCGGGCAATAACATCCCTCGGATTTGCACGGCTTCTGTTTTTGAAATTATTACTATTGTCCGTTGAATTTAGACATTCCCCGAAATTTCCGGCATTACTTTTCTCAAAAGTTGAAGGAATCCCAATATCTGAAAATGCAAAATACATACGTCAAGCAAATAGTTGTTGTAGTTTTAATTTCTGTATTAATTCAATAAACTTATGATTGAAGCTTTTAGATATAATTTAAAATTCTTGTAATGTAAAACAAACCATCAACGTGCTTATTCTTGTTGTGGAAATCCAGACTTTCGTCAGGTTCAAGATCTATAAAGTCTTGGTTCTCATTGTTAGATGTTATTATTACAGCTGCTGGCTCCTGATTTTTAGATACTGAAACCACAGAAGTACTATCGGACACCTCCGAATTGAGAAGATCAGCACTGTTTTGTCTTGCTTGAACTAAAGTTTTCTTCCTTGGCGATTCATGTTCATCTACAAGTTCCTGCTCTTCAATTTCCTCATTAAGAAGGTCATAATAGCAAGAAGGAAGTTTAGGAACTGCTAGCTTCTCTTCTTTTCTCACATTAACCGGTTCTTCGGAAGCAGTTGGTGTTGGTGAATTCTCTTTCAGAATTTTGTTTGGAGATTGGATATTTTGAGTTTGATCCGAAGACGAGGAACTATTTAAAATTCTTTTTGGAGGTACGGGCGGTTTAGGATTTTCTGCGGGATTACCAACTTTAAATGAAAACCTAACTTTTCTTTTACGTTTGGCATTAGTATTATTCGTTGTTTTTCGGCTATCCGCTTCTCTTGCCGTTTCTGAGTCAATTTTCTTTACCATTTGAGCATCTCGTTTTCTGGTCGTTTTTGCATCTCTAATTTTTTTTGCCGCAGCACCATTTATTTCCCTCACATTTCTGTCCATCACACTCCGGAAATTTTCAGCAATGATACCATTCCAATTTTTTTCATTTCTTTCTCTCATCTTTTCTATATTCATTTCACTGGAGTTTCTGTCTTGCAATTGTACAGTTTCGCTAAGATATTCCACAGAACCATCATTATTCTCTTCACTTGAGATATCTTCCAAACTTGAATGATTATTATTAGTGGTTAAAGTTTGCAACGGACAAGATGAAAAAGTATTTTGAGCATCCGAGCCTTCGGGATTGATAAAACCATCCCTGCTCTCTAAACTTATAACAGGCTGCAATTTCTTTTGTGACCAAACCAAGTATTCCAAGTGCCCTTTCTTGGTGTTAGTTTCATTGTTGACGACATCGTCATCATCATCACTACTCCCGGTCACGTGGGCAGACGAACTTGATTCCTCCAGATTCCGCTTTGTCTTCCCTTTATTGAACACCCGCTGCTCCTTGATTCGCTTTCTTTTGGACTCTGGGCAAAACGCTGATGACCTCTGTTGTTTCAGTTTTAATATCTCCATTTCAAGTTGACGCAATTTAATGAGTTTTTTAACTTCCGACGGCCAGTCCGAGTCCGGGTAGCCGGTGACGACGGACTTGAGGAAGTTAATGTAACTGTCGTCACACTGGAAGCAATAGCGAGTGTACCAAAGTCGGGCATCCTCCTCCGTCATCGCCGTCAATTTAATGTGTGAATAGTTGTCCGCAATCTGCTCCCGAGTTTTCTTACAAATGTATAGCCAAGCATAAAATGGGACGGAGACAAAGTCCCGACCGACTTCCTCCACCAAAAAGTCTACTAATTTATCGTCGTTGTCCATGTATCCTATTATTTTAGTACATAAAATTGTTGCAAATTATTATTGTATTTATTAGCAATTATTTCCAAATCAGTTTCTATAAAATGAATAAATCTAAAAAAAATTCTAGATTATGAATAACTTCAATAAATTGTTTAAAAAACAGTTTTTAATTACATACAAGTTTTTAAAATTTGCGTCCGTTTATAATATTATGTATTACTAATAACTGTGAGGAACTATAATAAATTTAATATTTTGTCTACATTATTAAACGATCTATCAGTCGTTTCGTATATTTAGTTTAAATTTAAAAAAATAGAATCAAAATTTGTTTTAATTAATTATAGGGAAATGGAATTAAAAGACTGTAAAATAGAACGAGCTAAATTTGGAATACAATCAATGAAAACGAATTGATAAAGAAGCCCATAAACTAATTTGAAGAATAAAAGTATTTTAAGAGTTCACAGAAATGATTAAATTCTAACAAAAACAGATTGTTTGTCGCATAGAGGTATTTGGCATCCAAGCCGTATAATTCCTGGCAGAAAGTACTTATCTTGCTAAATTATGCCATACTCTGAATGACAGTTTCACAAAATAGCATTTATGTAATAATTGTAAAGTTCAGTGATTTAAGTAATAACACACATTCGATGTAATAAATATTTATATAATACACAAATGTGGCTCACCTCAAAATTCGACTAGTTTACACATGAAATAATCACTCACATGTATTCCATGACAGAACTCCCGATTGTATTCCATGTCATTATTAACGTGTTATTAGTTACAGCTTCAGTATACAATAAAAACTAATCTTCCGGCTGTAGCACGAATGTATAAATATACTGTAATTTTACATTCGATAATTTCTTCTTATAATTGACTTCTATTTAAATGTCTAATTGTCCATTGTTAAACGAGCAAGTGCAAGTTGTATACAATTGTACATACGTTCAGATATTGCAAATGACAGAAATGAGACGGAATTGATGGAATTCCTTTCAAGTCTTTTTATGATTAATTTAATTTCCCATTTATCTTTTGGTGCATAAATTATCATAAATCCTTTAAATAACGATTTGGATTCGAAATAAAAATAACTATATACTATTTTAGGGAACAAGCACGCTAAAGGAAATCAATTGAAGTATTGATGGGGGGTACAAGATAGGTAAATTAGGCATATCTCTGTAGTACAACATGTGACGGAGTGCTTCATCTTCAGTATGTACCCATATAATTCTTGAATATGAAATCAATTATGTCATGTACAAAATACGAAAATCAAATTAATTTATTGATCAATATCCACGGTAATAACGTCATTTAGAATGGTCATGTGGAAAGCATTTCGGGTTTGGTAATGACAAACATCGATTTAGGTCATATCCATTAAGACAAGACATTATGCCAGAGTATCAAAAAATAATCTTGAGACTGGAGGGTACACATGTTTCTAGCATTTCCCATTATAATTGATTAATTAGTCGGCACTCATTTCCGGAGTTCAGTCTTAGTTTACAAGGGGTAATTAATGCGGGTACGCAGTATTTTCTCATCGCATAAATAAATGATAATTTGCTTAAGTAGATTTTATTGTTTTGTTTTTGGATACTTTCGTTTACTGTGCATTTTTTGGAATGTGTGTATGAACAACAGCTTTTGTTTTATATGTAAGAAAGCCCGATTCATTACTATTGCTAGCTTCCATTTTACGAGCGTTGATTGGTTCTGTGCGCATTTACTCGCCATTTCTCCGGAACTATATTTTTTTACTAAAGCAGTACAATTCACCCGATAATAGAGTCATTGGGTAATTGACTCGCCGTATAGATGGAACAGTCCCTTATCTTCTCATTTGCAGTCGGGCCTGTGGTTTCTTTCGTCTTGAGTGCAGCCATCTCTCGTCAGAGTCTCTCACTTTCCCAAATGGAGTCCGATTTTTAATGTGTGGCGAGCCAGCATTTTAAATAACACTGCTGCTTGTTGCAGAAGCGCTAGCCACGGGGCCGTCGGAGTTGCCCTTTGATAATGTGCAATTTATTCCTAGACTTTCATTTCATTAACCCCCGCGCGCTCATCTTGAGTTCCATATCGCAACGTTCATCATCCTTCAAATTTCCCAACGCTTTGCACAAGTTTCTGGAGCTTCGAGAGTAGTTATTGCATCACGGGTATTCATACAAGGTAAATTTAAAAAGTATAAAACTACTACACTACATGTAAGGGTGGAATCGTTCCTTACCAATCCATATGTAAAACCGACAATTTTGTCTAACTTATTGATTACAAATTTTCAGTACTAGTAATTTAATTGTCATATACAAACCAACTTAATAATATTTACTTATATTATTATAATATAATTACATTAAAATTATGGTATGATTGCAGAATTTTCACAAAGTATCAGTAATTTAATTTGTTTTTACAAACCACATTAAGAATAATTACATAATGATCATAATTTTTACATTTGTACATACATATATTAGAATGTAATGAGTTTGCATAACATATGTACAAATAATTATGCCCTCATATCTTAACTTGAAATTTAAGTTATAAGTACTACGAACATATACAATTTACGTGTGACACTGCGGTTTTCCGAGGTTCAATCTGTCATTCAATCAGTTGAGACGGAGTTATTATTACAGATATGAAGCAATTCCACTTCACATAATTAAATAATTTCTTTTTCTGTAAGTTTATTAATAATAATCGTTAAATGGTTATGTATACGGCATATGTAAGTTTATTGCTTCGGATGTTTGACGACATTAAATACCAGCAGGTAGATTTTAAGCAGTTGATGTTTTGGCGTTCATATTTTAATACTACGTTGAACACACGTTTTTGAATGTTAACAGTTTGAAAACATTTTTGTTAGGACCTTTTTTACCTTCGTGTGAGCCTTTAGCGAGTACTCCCTTCATTAAGCCCAAAGATAACAATTTTGATTGATATTTGGAGAAACGGTAGTTTCACAAAATTAAATAAGAAGTTAGAAGCGATTTATATTAGCACAAGATGTGTTCTAAAACACCAGCAAATTTGTATATAAGTAGTTTTGATTATTAACATTTGATTGTTTGCTTTGTGTTGCGATTGAGGAACCACTACAAACATGCTACCACACAGGGCTGTAAAATTTCTTGGTAAAATCGTAAAATTTGGAAATTTGTTATGTTTCTACCCTTATCGATGGAACTTTGTGACCAGTAGAATGGAGTTCATAAATTTCAAATGGTTGCGCTCCATATTTGTATTCCATCTAATCATTCAAGGACTGTACCAAGTGTTCCTTGGTGTTCGATGCCTGCAGTCGGTAACCAACTCGGACTTTCCAATTCGTGAAAGGATTGTTGTAGTTTATTTTACTGTCCTATTTCTGCTTATTGACCTCAACCATCTTGTTACAATTAAAAGTTATGGAACTATCCACAGCCTTATCAATAATGCCATGGCACTTAGCAAGGAGTTTACTGGTATTTACATTCTGAAATTTCGTTCCATCCATACCTAAATGATTTTGTTATTGTTAAGAAAAATTATTGTCGTTATGTATTATTATGTTCCAAGGGAAATCTGACAGCTACCAGAAGGCTGGTGGGAAAAATCTGGTGATATTTATGAAACTAGTTGCATGTTGGGCATTGTTTGGATGTACAACACATTTTGTTGGATGTCTCAAAAAGCCTGGATCATTACTATTGCTGACTTCCATAGCGGATCGGCCGACAAATTTATCGTTTTTCTTACGTGCGTTGATTGGTTCTGTGCACATTTACTTACAACTCTTCCAAAACTACACCGTAGTTTACTACTCGTCAATAATTTTCTGCTATAGCAACACAATTCTTTCGATGATTCAAGTCATGGGGTACAATACTATTTGAATTTAATATTGCTAGTACATGCTATAACTAACTATAAGAATGTTGGCTGTTTAAATGTACATTGATTAAATTATATTTTGTTAAAATTCCGCAGAGTTAAAAATCGTCCTGCAAACCTAAGAAGATTAAACTACTATTACAATCGTTTAAGTGTGCTCGGACAACATTTCAACAACACATTTGGACTCTGGGCTCTCGGGTTTGAGCTTGTTCTCATTAACGTTTGCATTTGCAATTTATTCCTCGGGATTGTCTTTCATTATCCACGAGGATTATTTTTAGGATCAGTATCCCTCTTTGTTGGAATTCAAGTCTTTCAAAGATTAGCATGTCTGTATGAAGTGTCAAAAGAAGTTATAGATTCTTGGGTAATTATACGCAACCCGTGGTTTTGTAAGTTTGTGAAGTCTTGCAAGCCCTTGCAAATCAGGATCGGGTCCTTTTACTTCGCCGACCGAAGTTTAATTCTCACATTTATTACAATTGTTTTCACGAATACGGCAAATTTAATTATCACCTACAAACCTCACTAAAGAATGGGTGGTACATAATTGCTGTGGGCAATATGTTTTAGATGTTAAATTTTTACTCTTTTGTAATAAGCATAATTTTCATTTTGTAGTTGGCCTAAATAATTTTATGAATTTAATTTAATGTAACATTATCAGTCGTACAAATGAAAATGAAAACAAAATATGTTGGTAATGATGTCAATTTTTTTCATTTTAACTGTAATTTATTATATGTTGTAACATACATTTTACTGTTACTTACAACATGATACAACATGTTAATTATTTTCTAATTTAACAAAACTGTAATGTTCTAATTAAAATTGCTTACAATTCTCAGTGAGGGAATAACTCGAGATGGATTTAAAGAAAATTTCTTGCTGATTACTAAAAATGTAAGCCGGTGGGAATAACATTTTAATGGAGTGCTTTACAAAATTACAAGTCGTGTCAATTAAAATAAAGAATTAAAAAAATTGGCTTGTGATAACTGCAAATTCATTTAATTTGGCACCTCATATCAGAGTGAAACTACAATGGGAAATTTTAATTTTTTTAAAGTGGTTACTGTTCCGCATTAAGAATAAAACTAAGCGCTCCATCGTCATACTATGTACGTAAAGTTTAAAGCGATTAATGACATGAAATTAACATGTAACATTGAAATTACAAAGCTGGTAGTAACTTACTTAGAGCCAACACACAATGTCTCCCATACAATATTAATTATACAACAATCTTCTAATAATTAAGCGCAACAAATGTGATTAAAAATTGAAACATCTTGAAGTTTGTTACAGAGCAACATAGTTTGTAAATATAATAATATCAAAGTTATGAGTTTTGGAATATACTAACGTCATTTATAAAGGTGTAACTTTCAATACTGGTAGCTACAATAATGAAGGAGTTGATACATGAAAGCAAAAAATTTTTGTGAATATTTATTATATACAATAAAGGTCGAGTTACTATAGTACATTTTAATAGCAAATATAATTCTGAAATTTGTTCCTGAGGTATTTCAGAAGTTTAAACCTGCATTTTGTGAAACATGTAAAAGAAATTTAATAATTATTGTGGACAAATGTTTCCTGGGTTTCGGAAACAAGAAATCAAATTTATAAATTCAAACGAATTTTAAAATGCTTTCATTTAATGACGCAAAAACTCTCCGTGTGTCGAATCAACAATATAGAATTAACGGTGCTTCCTGCCGTAAGGAACTTATATTTCCCCCATGCTCCGAAGCGACCAGCTCGGTAAACGCAATTATTTTAATATAAGCCCCTTTAAGAATTAGTGATTTCATATAAGCTTCATTTCACACTGTGTCAAAACCATATAAACTCCTTTTCTAGCTTGTCCGACGATATCGTGCTTATTCAAGACAATCAGATTCAATGTATTAGGGAATACTCTGTCATGGCCTCATTCACACTGGTAATTTATGCAGCAATCATAGGGCTTTGTTTAAAACGGATAAATAATTAAAAGAATTCAGGGATGTCGGAAATCTTATATACAAACGTTGGAGTAAACAAAATGTATTGCCTTTGTATACAATTTCAGCCTTTAATAATATTATTTAATAATAGTCCATACTCCCCTTCTAGTTGTTAATGTGCGCTGAAAATACAAAATTACGACTTGAACATCAGGAGGCAAGTTACGTTGTCAATCAGTGTCTACTATTTCATATCATAATATATTAATTAGTCCATACCCCTTCCGGTGTTTACACTGCTAATCAGGAGGGTTTTGTTTTCTTCTAACCTACCATCTTATTGTTCGAAGGGATAAACCAGCAGGTTTGTCTACTGAGTTGTTGACGTGTGTTCACGTTTTCTTGGTCGTGCAAAATTCCGCGTACAGAAATATTTGTACTCTGTAAGTGCCTTCATGGTTTAAGATAGTTTTTTGATTCCATTTGAAACAGTATAAAATGTTACCACCCAAGGCAGGAAAGTTTCTTGGTAGGATAACAAATTTCGGATTTGGGCTAGGTCTGATTCCGTATCGTTGGAATTACTCTGAAAGCAAAATGGAGTTTGTTGAATCCAAAATGCGATATCGCCTGATATTGCTTCATCTCAGTGTACAAGGATTTTACCAATTGTACCTCATTTTTCGTTGCCTGGAGACAATGACCAAAGACGATATTCCAACTATTAAGAGGATATTTGTGGTTTATATGACCGGCGTGTATTTATTTCCCGACGCCAACCATTTTGTTAATATTAAACATTACGGGGCTGTCCACGGACTTATCAACAATGCCATGTCAATTGGCGACGCCTTTAGGGGTAACGACCACCAAATATTATTAAATGAAGATATTTATTGATAATTAGTAAAATATATTCATTGTAACTTAATGAAATGTTTAATTGATTGTTGAATCTTAAATTTGTACTCAGTAACTTCAGAGCTTATCTGCAGAGGTTTTCGATGATGTTTGAATCTTACGACGAATTTGTCAAAAACTGTTTG
>JAQGAK010005211.1:0-10622 GCA_034696945.1 Lipothrix lubbocki | reverse complement strand
TTGCAGTGTTTATTTAAACGCGAGCAAAATAGCACTTATGCACAGTGAACAAACATAAAATAGCGCTTCTGCAAAGTGGCTGAAAAAAAATTAGCACCTATGCTGGTTTAACCGACGATATATTGTTTTGAAATTCGGAACGAAATCGGAACATAAATATCCGATAGTTTCAGAACGGAACGAGATTGCCAACGGAACAAAAACTTTGACCATATTTCAAGCTATAGTAAATATTAACCAGCCTGAAAACTAGAATGCTAAGATCATCCAAGTTTTCAAAGACGATTATACTTTTTGAGATTGTAGCAATTTATTAATAACGTTTTTAGTATAGTTTTTAGTACAACTGTGGTTATTTGACGTGATTACATTCGTTGCTGCTGGTGATTATATATTTGAGAACTCTCCCTATAAGAGGCCTCCCAATAAGAGCATTCTCCCCACAAGAGCACCTTTCTGTTTTCCACAGGATATTTCAATGCTATTTTTGTTCCCTATAAAAGCATTTCCTAAGGAGCATTTCCTTTTATAACAGCGCCAAAATCCTTGCTGTTGAGGCATGTGCCTATCCCTATAAGAGCATTTTGCGCACTGTTACGTTCACACTTCATTATGTTGCTATCTAAAACTTAACTATGCGTCGTCTTGGACATTATTATTAGAAGTACGGTGAAACTTAGCTATAAGAGACATCCATATAAGAGAATTCTCCATATAAGAGATCCTTTGGGCTCGCATGTTATACATTGTTATATGCATACGAGCTTTCTTTATAAGAGAATTTCTATATAAGAGGATGATTTTGGTGATTTATAGCGTTCTCTTATAGCAGAGTTCCAGCGTAGCACATAAAATTATAAAATTTATAGCAGTATAAAATTAATTGTACATATTAACATGATTTTTTGACTTTGTAATTATTAAAAATTAAGCAACCAGCAGCATTGACTTTTGTATTTAATGTTTATGTAACAACATTTTATAACTATAATAAAAACAACTATAAAATTAGGCAACAATTGAATTAAACTTTAACAAAGTTGTCCAAAATACATGCCCTCAAAATACAAATTACAAAATACATTTCTGAAAAATTGAAATACGAGTTATAAAAAAAATACATTTGCATTTCAGCAAAATACAAACTACAAAATACGTTATTAATAGGGCTGGGAAGCCGCGAAAAACACGATAAAATTAAAAATTCATAATAGAGTATTCCAAGCTGGGAAGATTGTTTTATTGGACTTCCGAATATCCCAAAACCCAATTTGAAAATCGCGAAATGGGCGAAATTAGTGTAAAAACGCGAAATACTGCGAAATATACAAACTTTTTACGAAAAACCGCGAAATTTGAACTCCGAACTTTTTTTTAAATTTATTGCACACAAACGTCAATTTTAGTTAGAAAAAAAAATTCCTAAATTATTTGCATATACTTTTGGCCTTAAACACTGCTCAAAATTGAAAATAACTCAGTAAAAAAGGGGGAAACGATGTTAAAATCACGAAATAAAGCCAGAACAAACAAAAAATTTAAAAACTGTGTATAAAAATTGTGAAATATCGTCATCAATTTCGCAATAAATCAGCGAAAAATTTACTGTAATTTTGCGAAATTTTTAGGGCCAAAAGCGCGAATTAGTCCCAGCCCTAATTATTAATTTCACGAAAATACAAGTGTTACATATATGTACTATATATGTACCCTCTAACTCTATGTTAGAGCTTATAGTATTAAGGTACACGTTCTGAACTCATGACAATTGGACGTCAGAGTCAGAATCTGTGTGGGTGTTAAGTATAAGGAGTGGATATCCGGATCGTACCGGATGTGGTGAGAGAACTTACTCTCCCACCGACTATAAAAGAGCTGTTCATGGAACAGTTCGGGGAGTCGAGGTCGAGGTTCCCAACTGGAGTTATCTCCTAAAGAGTGGACACCACTGACAACTCGCCGAGCTTAATAAAAGCATCTAGAGAAAAGCCTGATACCTTTGCTTAACCTCCTAACCTATTTTATTAGCATAGCATTCCTCATTGCTTACATACTCCATACTCTCACAATTAGCCAAGCGAGTAGTTAAACAGCCCATCTTTGCACACCGCATAAGCTGTCAAAGTACAGTCGTGTTACATGGTGGAGATGCGCTGACGTCATCTTCGTTACATAGTGGAGTACGTGAGTGGACGGAAGTGTTAGAGAGAGAGACTGGTGTGTACAAGAGAGTGCTACGAAGCCGCTTCACACATTAGCCCAAGAGTAGAGACGGGGAGGAGCATAAAAAGAGAATTTTACGTGCAGATTGCTTGTTCAAAAAGAGACAAGTAAGGTACCACCAAGGAGTGGAGAAATTGGCTTGACGAAGATAACCCAAGCTAAGCAATAAAGGTATATAAGGTATATAGCTTAAGTGGATTCCCCTCGCTATAGATATCAAAAGGTATTAGACGACTTGACTTGAAGAGGTAAAACCCAAGTTGAGCAACTGTATAAGCAAATACAAGGAATAACTACGGGAATAACGTCGGGGAACAGTGCAGCCTAGAAAATAGCATACTGTGGAATAAACAGAGTGTAAAAGTAAAAGAGTGAAAATATATGTGGAAAGTACGTCGAGCCTAAGAATTGAGAGCTCCGTCTTGTCCATAATAAAAAGGTAATAAGCAGTGTGAGTAAGCGAGAACCAAAAAGCGTTGCTCCGCCCACTGTGTTATCCGGACCAATTAGATCATTCAGTGAGTGACAGTCGGAGAGAGAGGTTCTCTGTATACATTAGGTAATACATGCACAAAAGCTGTGTGTATAATATACACTTATACATAACGAGCGTAAATCAGGACATATTCCGGATATATTTAGGACAGATTCCGGACAATTTAGGAAAAATTCCGGACAACAAAGTAAAAATTACGGAAAAATTTCTACAGAGTTTAGAAAATTTTTCTGAATAAATTTGGTAAAAATGCCGACAGAACAAGAGATGGAGGAGACCATTCAAAGGTTACAGGCAGAATTTGAAAAACAGAATGTAGCTCATCAAAAGAAAATTGATGATTTAATGAATGCGATTCCCGCATTGGCGGGGGTATTAGGAAATGGGGCACACCGACAGGTAAATATTACGCCATTACGTAATATAGTTAGACCTTTTAATGGGAAGGAAAATGCACGGGATTATATTGCTCGTTTGAATTTTAATGCACAGGCATTAAATATACAGACAGATCAATTAATATTACATCTGTCATTTTTTTTCTTGGATTCGAAACATGACGACGTACGATCATTTTTTGACATGATAAATCCTCAATTGGTGGCGTTACAAACTGCGCGAAAACCCGCAGAAATTTGGGGGTATTTTCAACGTAAATTGTTTGAAACGTTTAATGCAGAACAGGCAAGGGTAGCTGCACAGCAGTTATATGACAATTTCTCTCTAAAACCAGGTATGACAGCTCGTAGATTCTGCCAGGACCTACGAGAAATTATATACACTATGGAGCCAACATGGAACGAAATCAGGGCTGTAAAAGAAATGCAGAGGAAGTTACCTCTCAAAATCAAAAACCAAATTTTTGGCGAATTTTTAGGGACTTTTGTGGCGTTCGAAAATCGTTTAAATATGTTATTAGCGGCTGAGACAGAACATCAGTCAGAGCAAGTACAGGTACGTTCTTTAAGAGTAAATGAACGAAACAAAAAATCAGGGGTGATTTGCAAAGCTTGTAAAAAGCCAAATCATAACGAATCTCAATGTTGGATCAAAAATCCACATTTGCGCCCTCAGAAAAATCTGAAGCCGAGTCCCAGGCAAATTTCAGGGAGACAAAATTCTCCGACTCAAGTTAGGATTTTGGGTAATTGTTTTACATGTGGAAAACTAGGACATCGGGCCACAGACTGTAGATCAAAGAATCCACAGCATCAGGGAAACGAGTAAGGGGGATTCAAATACCGGCAATGGATTCCTTACAAAATAAATCACCGGTAAACAGAAAGAAAGAAACAGTTAGCCTTGAACCTCAAGAAAATTCCTCCAAGGTAAATCTCACCGCTGCTGACATTGAATTTATTCATCAGCTGCGAGAAGAAAAAGTACAAGTAACGAAGGAAATAGATAAGATAAGACCGGATGTACAAGGTAATAACGATACACAAAGAATTTCGACTTTGCTGTACAAGGGCAATGCTCCTCATCGCGAGCCACAGTTGCCAAGTTTAGAGGAAAATCTATATAGAGAGATGGTACAGCAGAAAAGGACATGCCATGATATACAGGTACATGTTAAGTTGCTAGATTCTGTGTATCACATTCAAGGTACGGTAGATACAGGAGCAGACTTGAACGTCATAGCAAAGGTTCTTGTTAAGAAAATTGAGTTAGTGGCGCCAGAGTATCGTGGTAAAGAAACATCAACCGAAGTTAATTTCACCGTTTGGTGCCGCTGATGTGTTAAAGTATACACAGACGGCCACATTATTTTATGAAATTGGTAATTATATACAGAGTACAGAGTTAGCTGTTTTTGAACAAGCTGATTCCTTATTATTATGGGGACGCACATTTCTGGATCCACATCAAGCATTGATTGATTGCAGTGCGAATAAGTGTTTTATCAAACCACAGATCGGTTTAGGAGAAAATATGAAAGGATTTGACCCTGGGATAACACATGATAAGGGGTTACATCACGACTTAAGTCCCCAAAATTCGGACATTAAGTACATTAGAACATTAAGACCTTATAAAATAAGGCCCAATACTTTACACAAGGTACAGATTAAATTTCCAGAAGAGTGTAACGGGGAAAAGATCATTTTTCCACGAATAAGGGATTTAAATAACATACGCATAGGGGCGTCGGTAATACATGTTGAACAAGGATTGAGTCACATTTATGTATTAAATCCACAAAACAATTATGCAGTGTTACCAACAATTAGAAAGTTGGCAATATACTCAGAATTTAATACACAAGAGATTGAGCCTCAACAGGTAAAAGAAAAAGGTTAATTCACAAAATGAGAAAATTGTGAAAACATTCGAAGAATCTGAATTAATTTTTGGTCCTGCGTGTGGAAAGAAAGAGAAAGAGACAATTCTGAAGGTTGTCAACGATTATTCCGAACTCTTTGCCCCCAAGGACTCAGAGCTAGGTACCTTACAATATAAATATGTCAAAATTGATACGGGCGACCATAAACCCGTTAATAGACCTCCATTTCAATATTCTCCGGTAGAACGAGAGATATTGAAAAATAAGACGGATGAAATGTTAGCCAATGGAGTAATTAGTGAGTCCACATCACCGTGGAATTCGCCAATTTTACTTATAAAGAAGCCAGAACCAGGTGAGTTTAGGTTTTGTATTGATCTGCGGGCTTTAAATAAAATTATTGCCACTCCAAATTCATATCTGATACCGTCCATACCGCGACAGTTAGACATTTTGCACAAGCAAAAGTGGTTTATAAGTTTAGACGCTTTGCAAGGATTTTTACAAATGATCGTAGAGCCGTCTGACCGAGAGAAATTCGGATTTAGGACGCCTCACGGCAAATTTCAGTTCAATAGGCTTCCGTTTGGATATATCCATAGTCCTTTGGAATTTCAGAGCATGATGGACCATATCTTGGGAGACATGAGATTTTCCATTTGCTTGGTATACATAGATGACGTGTTAATTTTTGCGACTTAGACTTTTGAAGACTTAGTCTCACGTATTAAATAGGTGTTAGAACGTTGTAAAGCGTTCAACCTTCAATTTAAACTCAAGAAATGCAGGTTTGGGTTTAACGAAACCCGCTACCTAGGGACAATGATAGGAGTTGATGGTGTGAAGGTGGTTCAGTCAAAGACTGAAGCAATTGAAATAATACCACCTCCGACAAATCTCAAAGAATTGAGAAGGTTTTTAGGAATTTGTGAACAGTTTAGGAAATTCGTGGAAAACTATGCTACCATAGTTGCTCCATTAAATTCTTTGAAAAAGAAGGACGTTCCGTACGTATAGGACACAGTACATCAAAAAGCCTTTGAAGAAATCAAAGCAAAATTATGTTCAGCCCCAGTTTTAGAATTTTTTAATCCTGAAGCTGAAACCTATATTTTCTGCGACGCCAGTAAGGAAGGCGTAGGTGCAATTTTATTGCAGTCCACGGACGCAGGTAAAAATCTCCACCTAGTGGAGTATGCGTCAAGGACGTTATTAAGTGCTGAGAAAAATTATGAAATATATAAGTTGGAAATGTTAGCTCTCCTATTTGCACTCAGGAGTTTTCGCCCATATGTTTATGGACGACGAGTAAAGGTTAAAACAGATCATAGAGCCTTGGAGTATCTACGCACTCTAAAAGATCCACACGGCCAAATAGCTAGGTGGGCCATTGAATTGGCTTCATATGACTTAAAGATAGAATATCTTAAGGGTGAGAACATGGCGGCCGCCGATTGTTTGTCAAGAAATGCGGTACGTAAATTAAGAAATAATTTACCAGAAAATTCCCGGGAGGAAATTGTCCAAGAAGACAGAGTGTTACATTTCTTAAGGGGAAATACAGAATTGTTTATTCATCATCAAAATTAGGATGAAAAATTAAAGATAATTATAGAGGATTTAAAACGAAATAATGATAAAAGTGATCCGAATCATGTTTTTGGGGCTATATATGCTCTAATTTATGATTTACTTTATAGGGTGGAATCAGGTACGAATTCTACACCGTTCAGGTTGGTAATTCCAAAGACATTAAGATTTGACGTCATGAATTAAATGCACACGGATCCAGTCGCAGGTCACTGTGGCATTTACAAAACAACCCAATTAATTAATACAAGGTATTATTGGGAAGGGATAAAGTCCGACATAGAGAGTTTTGTCAAAAGTTGTACAAAATGTCAACAGGAAAATGCAAGAAACAAACTTACAGACGGTTTAAGAGTTACTAAAGAGGTACCACAAAAACCATTCATGCGAATCGCAATCGATTATATAGGTCCTATGGAGAGAACGAACCGAACTAATAAATACGCGTTAGTCATTATAGACTATGTTTCAAAATTTTTGATCACAATCCCGACACCAACTGCTACCACCTTAGATTCTATACGAGGTATAGAAGACCACGTGTTATGTATACATGGTTGGCCCCAGGAAATTGTTTTCGATGGTGGGAAACATTTCACAGGTAGTTATTTTGTAGATTTTTTGAAGAAGGAGAATATTCTACATACAGTGGTAGCACCATACTCTCCACAGAGTAATGGAGTGGTGGAGCGAGTCAATCGAGACATTAAGAAGTTTATACGAAAGTATATAGAGGAAAAGAAAGATTGGGATAAAATGTGCGTCAAGGCGGCATTTAATCATAATAATACAGTACATGAGAGTACAGGGTACACATCGTTTTTTCTTGTAAATGCAAGAAACCCAGTGGTCAAAGCAGATTTAATAACGCCGATCATTCGGAGCGATTTACATAAATCTGTTATAGAAAGAATCCAGCAACGAGATTCTGCATTAGAACAGACAGTTGAGAAAATTCAGAAGCGACAGGACAAGTCTGCTCAGAAATTTAATCAAAATAGAAAAGAAATGCCGTATAACATTGGTGATTTAGTCCAATTTTCAACAAATCAGGAAGGGTTGAACAAAAGATGGAGTGATCCATATAAAATTATGGAAATCTTAGGTAATTTAACCTTTAAAAGTAAAGAGTGGGGAGTAAATACTCCAAAAGAAAGAATTGTCCATGTACAAAATACTCGAAAGTATAAGGTACTACCAGAATGGATAGGTAGGGCTAATACACATCTTCATACAGCGCCAGATATTGCTTTCAAGATGGAAAAATCCCTTGAAGAAAATATTGTTGAAGCTGTTGAAGACAGTGTCATAGAAGAAGATAACTTAGTACAATCTTAATACAAAGGAGAAAAAAACAGGCAGATTAGGGACTAGGCCAGAAAATAACTCAGACCAGAGAGAGACCAGAAAGCGAGGATGTGCGCGATCAAGACTATAGACCGCCAAGGACCAGAATGAGTCCCAACGACAACGCTGGACCGGCGTATAGAACGAGAAGCAGAAGGACGTTCCATTTAACCCCGGTACAACAGCCTAGACGACCAACCCCATATCGAGGGAATAGACATAACAGACGAATACCAATTATCCTTCAGACAGAGATAATTGACACTGAATCAGAAAATGATTCCGTGTTCGAAGATGAAGCATTTATTCCTATAATTGGAACTACTAATATGACTATAGTTTCACCTGAACGTAGGGAAAATCAATTGGAACTTAGTCAGGAATTACTAGAGGATTTTAATAATTCTTTAGCCTATACAGATAGAGTATCTGAGAATTTAGAACATTCATCTATGGATACTTCGATGCCAGAATTATCAGCAATCGATAGGTCAATCTCCGAACGAGACGACTTAGAAATTCCGAATTTAAATTTGGAATTTAATTTTCCGTTACATGGTGAGAGCGAAATTAATAAGGAAAGAGAGTATACTGTTCCTTATACAGAAAATGGGGAAGATACAAATAATAAATTTGAAAAGTTGATTAACAATCTTAAAAAGTTGGATCATACAATGATCGAGGTCTTCGATGATTCTAGAAAGGAACTGGAATCGTCAGAAATAGAACAAAATATTAATTTACATGAAAATAGTGTAAATAATATGGAAATAGGTGAATTTAAGGAATATTATTCACCTGCAAACATGAGTGTCGAAGAAGAAACCAGAGACCGAAGTGTCCAGCATGAGGAGGAATTCCTAGGGGTACTTCAGGTAGGAAGCGAGCCTGATTCATTAGTTGAAATAGTAGACAGGGTACAGGTTTCACAGGGGAATCCGCTTCCAATACGGGAGACAACCCAGAAATTAGACAAAATTGGTCAAAAATTAGAGGATTTAAGGGTTCAACTTCAAGAATATGAGGACAGAGTACATAAATATAACGGTCCTCATATACATCAGGAATTTCGGAACATAACATCGAATTTAGATAAAATTTCGCTGGAATTAGATAGATTTAAAATTCAGCAGGACGATCCTAAACGAGAATTTAGAAGGAAACTTTACCAACATGTTTCCAAGTTAGAATCCGAATTGTTGGATAAAATTCATCATAATCCCACCGACGAGTGTGATTTATGTTTGAATATTTATGTGCAAAAACTAACGCTACGACATCCTGTGGCAACGGAAGTAGAAACCACTGTACCAGAAATTAGCCAGCCTCCGGATGAGTCAAATGACATGGTTGTAGAAAATTGTTCAGAAGTTAAGTGTTTAAGCACGACCCGACCTGAGGTTGAAATGTTGACCTCAGCATTCCGAAAAGTAACCGACGGAGAGAAAATCGGTCTGACAGTTAGTCCAAATGTCATCTTAGGAGATTACCTTCCGCTTGAATCCAGTGTAGCAGATCTACAATTAGCAGGTCGCGAATTAAGGTCACCCTTACGACAAGAACAAAATTTGGGATTTCAAACATTTAGACAACATTATAGACAAAAAGTGTACGCACCAACATTTTTGGAACAGCACTCCAACCTTCCCTTGACATTAGGTTTTCGGGACAAATCCGAGGAGGTGCAGGAATTTATTCGGGATTATGCAACCGAATATGAATGTTGTTACAGTAGAGGCCGCCGGCCATATCATCAACCCATGCAATTTTCCACTCATGTCGGAATTTTTCCAGTAGAAATTCATGTGGGGAGTCCTACACAAAAGGATTTAAATAAATTAGCAGGATTAAAAACGAGTAGTAACCAACATTAGACAGAATTATTGTCCATTGAAAATATTGAGAGTGAGGAAATTCCACTTAAAAATAGGTTACGTATCAAACCTCAGGTGAATTATAATGAAAAACGTGAGTATAAACGCAAAGAAATTACCAAGAATAATACTCCGCCGGATAATAATGCAATCCGCAGGGCAGGTATGGTAACCAGGAATAGGATATATTCATATCCACCACCAGTTTTAATGCGAAGCAATGAAATTTTGAATAAAGTGTTGAAAAATAGGAAAAACAGGTATAAAGTGAAAAAAGGTCCAATTTCACAAAAGACAGATGAGGAACAAGTGATCGAACAGATTTCTGAATTTAAAGTTTCGCAGCACGTTCAAGGATTAACGTCGCAGCATTTAGTCAGTTTACTGTGCGAGGATACAATTATACCACAGAATTTTCAAAAGTCGCCGCCACAAAAAGTGACGTCGACAGGAGACACACAACAAGTCGATAATTCCATTGAAGGAAATATACGGACATGTACTACGATAGTACCCGCACAATGGTTGCGAAAAACAGCTGAGGTAGAGGAAACAGCTGAGATTACCATAACAAACCCTATAGAAGCTGCAGAGCCTATTGAAGGAGAGGGTAGGATGGCTCCAGAGCCAGCCCTTGTTACAGAAGAGGTAGATATTGCAGCAAATAGTGAAATTGCCAATAATAAGCCCATTTCCCACCCAGATCATTGGCAAGAAGTGAGTCCAAACCCAATCCCACAACGTCCATCAGCACAACAAGTGTTACGAAGACTTTCATATCCGGGAATTATTGACACGCCGAAGAGCA
>JAQGAK010005210.1:0-10626 GCA_034696945.1 Lipothrix lubbocki | reverse complement strand
TCTCACCTGTGTTTGGTCGCTAATTTAGCTTGCAGAGTTGAAAAACCTAGATTTTGAGCACTAAATCACACATTTTAGTAGGAAAGATTGAAAATTTAAAAAAAACGGAAAGTTAAACCTATAGAGAATTTAATTTCCTTTCATTTGAGTCCGTGGTCATGTAAATCAGCAGTCTTGTAGTCCCTATCAATAAATTCCCGGAAGCCTCTTCAAAGCATTTGGTACTCCCATTTAAATATATGGATATGGGCATTTAAAAACATTAATTTTGTGCATAAATCGGTTTAATTGATTACAAACTATGAGTTTTGGATATTTTTGAGGTTACCAAAAAACTTCGGGTTCTGGGCTTTCAGGTTAAGTCTGAAATTTTATTACTGTATAGATCTACAATTTAATAAATAATAAACTACAATCGGCTACTTTAATACATATTGAAAATTACAAAATATCAATTAGTCAAATACACAGGTTAAGATTTTTGCTTTTTATAGTTCAATGTAAAGTTACTTTGCCAGCCTATCATTGACGTGACGTGAAACTTCAAGTTTAATAATTGACCTTCCCATGTTGCTCATAAAAGCCGAAAGGACGTAGCCGCCGTAGGTTTGACAAATTTCTTGATTCGATGCCCGGAGCCCTCTACTTATGGCGCCCTCACCAAAGCTGTCACTTTTGGTAAGAGACACTGGGCGACCGTTCTTTGCCTGTTTGAGAATCAATTTACAAATTGTTGCTCAAATAATGTGAATTTTTAATATTAATCACATTGTAAGGTGTTATTATGTAATACATACATATCCAAATTTACGATCATTATACGATCCTGGATTCCCCCAAGCATCATCGTAGTACAAATCGTTGTAAAAATTTGCGTTAATATCCAAATCCGCGTCAATCCATTTTAGACCGAACCAGTTATCGGCGTGAATATAATTAAATGGAACGGAGAATACCAGGGCAAACCTTGTCTTCCCCTCATCATCGATCGTGTACGTCAAAACGCCCGCGGAGCCTGTGGCAGTGCCTCTACAAATTGAATTGAATTTTTTTAATTTTCATAAATAATTGAATTCGGGATTTCAATCAAGATTTTCGTAGCTTGACGTCATTTTAAAATGTAATAGTATGTGCCTAATATTTAATGGCAAAATTTACGGAAATTTATCAAATACTACAGCTTCCCGGTAATGCGGTCGAATTGTTGTTAACGGTGGTATGGAATTCACACCATGGTCAAGATAATGCTCACCACCTGATAACTTGACGTCCAGAGTATTTACTGAAAGTTGTCACATATACGCAATAGTATAAGAATAATATTTTTTTTTAATAATTCTTATTTCAAAAAAAAATATTCTTATTTTTTTTAAATAATTCTTTTTTTTAAATAATTTTTTTTTAAATAATTCTTTTTTTTAAATAAATCTTAATTTTTTTAAAAAATAATTCTGAATTAAAAAAAAATAATTCTTAATTTAAAAAAAATAATTCTTAATTTTTTTTAAAAACAATTCTTAATTTAATTTTTTTTAATAATTCTTATGTTAAAAATATAAATCTTAATTTAAACAAAAAATAATTCTTATTTAAAAAAATAAATCTTAATTTAAACAAAAAATAATGTTAAATTTATTTTGCTTGGTAGCCTAACATAACATACTTATTTCAATGCAGACACTTCTAATATCCGACTGTTGGCTTAACGCATATGTCGTCGTCCCGGCCAATGAAGTACCCTCAGATATTTCCGCCATTTCTGTATAAATAAATAATTCGAGAAAACTTCAATATCTGTATTACATGGTTTTTCCTGGTCAATTTTAAAAACGGATTTCAGATTACGTACATTCTGCTAATTTGGTAATTTAGTTGTGGGTTACAGTTACAGTGTTTGTTCAATGCCAATTCTATATTATTTATAAATTTTATTTTTATTATCCTGTTATTATTTTTTTAACTCTTAATATTAATTTAGTGATTATTTTATTTCTACCTTCTCCTTTTATTATACTATTTATTGATTAATAATAATTTTATTATTTGTATTCACAGTGCTGTTATTATATTGATGGAATGGTACTCCTAAAACTACGTTAAATTGGTAATTTTTATTATTACCAAATAAAATCAAATGGACAGAATTGGAGTTAATTATAAATAAATGTGAGTAAAAGGGTTCACTGTCATAGTAAATAGTTCATAGTAAATAGTAATAATAATGATGAGTCACAAGAGTATGTTAGCTATTGGATTATTAGCCTGTTGACGCAAATAGGAGTGCATAAGAGTTGCAATCTTGGAATGATCATATTATCACTTTGTCCGTCCAGATAAGATAATTATTGCTCATCATCTCAATAAATCCACGTCTAGCTTATTTAATTTTAATAGAAATCAAAAATGCTAAAATAATAATAATTATTATTATCATCAGAGTATGCACACCGAGCCTTCCTATGATAGGAGACCTCTATGATAAAATGATGTTAGTAGGATAGACCATGGGCTCCGGCAATTTCTTCATAGCGGGAAGCGGGAATAAAAAAATGATTCGATACGCCTGATATGCGGATTTATGTCATTGTAACGGTGCTACCTTGTATCGAATCTTCTATTACCACTTGATGCTTTATAACGAGTACTAGATTTATAACTAAATGGCAAGAAAACATATTATGTTTAATTGAGTATTTCGCCAGCGAAACTTCAGGACGCACTAAAATTCAAGTCTGCTAGTTCCTCAACGCACTGCACAGTTTTTGCTGAAAAGTCGAAAACCAGAACACTAAAATTAGTCATACTTTATTGCTATGCTTCACCATGTTGCTAAATATAAATTTAGTACGTCCTGACACTGAGCATATTCATTTTAGTGCGCCCCGGAATTCGCAAAATTTATTTTTAGTGCGTCCTGATGTTTTGCTGACGATTTGCTCTATAAATTGATATTATACGCCTAGACTAACATACATAAATGTACAAAAAGAAGTTTATTATCATTTTATGAAAGTGTTTACTGAATTTATGTAAATTATTTTATGGATTGAATTTAAAAACTTTTGAATTAGCACCATGTGTGCCATTTAATTTTGCAATTCTTCGAGAATGAAAAATTACATACGCAAAACATATTGTCACGTAAGGTGCAAAGTAGGTCATCTCCATTTTTTATAAAAAGTGAGTTATCGATCATCATTTTGCTGCAAAGTGGGTTAACATATTTAACAGGCTTTGAAGTCCGATGGCATTTAAAATTTATCAACCTGTTTAATAAATTTTGAGGTTAACTCATCGTTTGCATTTAAAATGATGATAAATAACCCATCTAGCATTTGAAAAAAATCTTCGCTTTGCCACGATTTATGACATCCCTTAAAGGGGTGCTTCCTCAAGGGGCAGCACCAGCACTTTTACCAATACCATTCAGTTACTATATAAATAATACTTCCTAAGATGTTTATCCAATTTTGTCCAACGGAGTAATAAAATAATTTGAAAACAATCCACCCATAATTGACGACCATGTGTCAGTGTCAGTGGTAAAATCTTTGTGTGCGTTCCCAGAACAGTTTGAATTTGTTCCACGTGACCATCATTACGACCAATCAAACTGATGATACCTTGCGGAGCACGGGCTCAAGTAATGTAACTTCATAACCACGGTACGGTCATTTTAGCAACTGTGCAGATATTCATATTCATATTGCCCTTCAGGGGGGATAAAAATATTTCCAAAAAAAAGCTGTAGGCAAAATTTACCAAGTATTTTTATTAGCACATTACAAGGAAACTTACTACTTAGTTAACAATAACAAAACTTTTTCAAGTTATAATCCGTCACACATATACTTTGATCACCATAAACATTTATCCTACTAATCTCCCCGGCCATCACCCAAGTCCCGTCCGTATGCCGAGTGGTGGTGGCTTCAAATGTTCCATTGCTCGGAGATACGGACAAGGACAAAGTATAAGTAATTTGCTGTTTATCCAGCAGCGGATCATCTGACTTAGTAATATTTGCGGAAGCATCCGTCACCTTAGTGTTGCTGCTTTGAAAGACCTGAGCATTGATAATTTTATCAAGGGATAATACCTTGCACTGTGGGAATTTCACAAACATCCCATTAATATGATGCACTACACTTCTACCAGCTTCCTGAACTAATTCATTATTTTCCAATTGCACTGACACAATCGTCCGGCATACACACCAGTGATCCGCAATTTCCGCGTCTGGGCAGCTTCTCTTCAGGGGAATGGGTAGGAATAAACTAATTCCCCTGGGGAGAGTCTTTGCTTTGTCAAGTTGTAAGTGCCGCTCACGAATCCGCTCTTGAGTAATGTTTTCGAGTTTTAAAATGTCTAACAATGTCGCGTGAAAATCGAATGGTGTGGACATTCTGTTCACGTTTCGAATTAAATTACTCACTGCAGGTCGGTAGGTCTCTTTAAACCACTCTGGGAACACGAAGTAGAGGAAGGGCATCCGCTCTTCTAATCTCCCTTGGAGCGTGGATCGTTGACCGCCCCATCGAAGGCCGTGATCGCTCATTAAAATAAAAACTGTGTCGTCTAGATAATTCTCACTCTTGAACCATTGTAAAGTTTTCAACAAATGCTTGTCTCCCAGTTTTGCCTCGTTCAAATAATCATGAGTCATGCCCGTGGCCCAGATGAACTGAAAGTACCGGCGGGTTCTGTTCATGGTAAATGCCATTTTTTGGAGATAGTCCAAGGATATTTGGAAACCGATTCTGGGGCCGTAGCACAAGAAGGCGTTCATAAGCTTTCGATGTCCAATAGCTTTTTCCATGTGGTGGGTCAAGGCGTTGTAGTAATAATCCGTGGGATCATCTTTAAACCCCCTTTTCGCATAATTAAATATTCCCATCCAAACTGCATCCTCTCCATAAGCCGTTCTGTAGCCCCTGGCGGCAAATTCTTTCCAAATGAATGGGCATTTGTCGAATGGTTTCTTGAATTTCTCCGTGCAACCTGCCTGGATTTCTTCCACGGATTGGCCGATCAATGCTGGGACTGTTAATTTTGAATAAATTAAATTGAATGAATAAATTGATTGAATTAAAAAATAATTGTAACTTTAATTTGATTAAATTCAAGCAAAACTAAATTAGTCACTTCAATCGTTATTTTTTTTTAATTTTAAAATTATTAAAATTATTTAAATGGGTAAAAATTATTTAAATGTATTAAAATTATATAAATCAAATAAAATTATTTAAATAAATTTTGGAATTCCCCCTATATTTAATGTAAATTAAATTTATTAGCGCTGTTGTTATTTTTCTATTATTAACAGTTTAATCTCACCAATATTTGGAAAAGTATTATCACCGACTTTGACATACCCGTCCAATTCAATGGCAGACATATTTTTCATGAGGAAATCATAGGTCAAGGGCATCGTTCGAATAAAATTCATGTGGGACATAGCATCGATGCCGAGAACCACCACATTTAAATTACGAGTGCCATTGTCCACTTTGTCCGCATCATCTGGCTCAAGCAAAGGCAACGTTTCATTTCCCAAAAAGTTTTCTGTGCTATTAGTTTCATTAGAGTTGGGGGCGAAATCCGATGGATTCTCTAACTTATAAATTCGCTTCTCCACCGAAGGCTTCAAATGAATGAAACCAAAGAAGTCTACAGGGACGACGGATAGATTCCCATCGGACTTGATTTTCTCGCAATTCACCCTAATAAACTCAATTTTATCCGAAATGACTGTCACGTTGGATTTGATTCGGACACATTTGGGGCCTAACCTGTTGGTGTAAGAATGATCAATATTATTTTTATTTATTTTCATTTAATCCAGGAAAGTAATTCCCATTTTACTAATCAACAATTTTAAGATCATTTTGTGATTAATAATAATTTTAAATTATAATTATTATCAATATAATAAATAATATAATATTAAAATTCAATATATTATTTTGAATAAAAATATTTATTTATATAAACTTTACTTTATTTTCTTGTCAGATCCACCAGTTCTTTTGAAGTCCTGATAGCAGCAATTGAAATATCCATAATTAACTGGATCTTCCAGTTGAATTAAGTTACTTTCAAAATCCGTAGTGAACATGAGCGGATGATTTGAAGTGCAATTGGCGGGTCCGGGTATCCCATTATATTTCCGGATGCTTTCGTCGAATGGATTTAAAACCGGGAGATGGCAACCTATGTCTGAGTCCACTGTTGAAGCTTTTTTCAAGATTTTAGGATATCAGTCCAGTTGTTTTTTGAAATAAGGGTTTATTTGACGAAATATTTAAATGGGTAAAGAAATCTAATTAATTAAGATTATTCTTAAAAATATTTATAAAATTATTTTATTTGTGTTCAAATATTTTTATTTTTATTATTAATTTTTAAATAATTTGAAAACTGTGCTTGTTAGCATTTTAATAGGAGAAGGTAAAAATTATTATTAAAAAAAAATCACCAGTAGAATTATCCGTAGGATATATTTTCGAGGTTGTTTCACTCGAGGTCTGAGTTGTGGTATACGCTAATGTTATTGCTAAATTTTCCTTGATATTTTCTTCCTTTGAAGTACTCCGGGCATAACTTGCAGATGTATTTCCATCCGCAATTTTCTCGTTACTCCTCCATCGTGTGAATTGACGTTGGAAATTGTGCTGGAAAAGGGAGTTTGTATAAGCAAGGTAGAATATCACAGAGGCGGATAAAACTAGAAGAATCAAATAATTCCGTTTAATCCAGGAAAAACTTGGCAGCGGCGGCGCGACCTCTCCGCGGGACTTGTAAGGGTCCATCAGGGGCTTGCTTTGAGATCTTCGGTTTTCCATGCCGATTTCACAAATGGCAAATTATTATTATAATTCCGAATGTTTATTTATTTAGGCGACCTCATCACTGCGATCATTACATATTTCCTATCGCTTCTTCAGGTTTTTGGCAATGAAATTGACCTTCCACTATTAACTATACGGAGAGTCGCAGGAATTATTGTTATTAAAGGACTCATTAACCTTTATTATATTATTTTATTATACCAGGATTGTTGTTTGCTTGCAAAAAAGAATTTAATCTTTAACACTCACACAATAATGAGATCATAAACTTTTGTTTTGAGTTTTAGTCAAACCTTTTCGTAGTAATAATAATCAATCCCATTAGGGCTCTTAGTCCCGCTTGAGCCGCTATCACAGTCGGCTTCCGCTACATATTTGATTCCAGCGAAAATTATATGTGCACTACAACTATTCTAAACGGCAGTATTCCATATCACACGATTGTTTGAACTTTATCAGAGATTTGTCAGCTCTTCTGCGAACAACGGAAATCCTATGCTGATAGATTGCACATGGCCAATTCTGTGGTTTTAAAGCTTAAATTGGATTTCTGCAATGACTTTATATTGAAAAAAAGTTAAACGTCAGCCACAATTTGTTCTTATCGTTAATTATTCACATTGTGTACAAACGAATTGCGGTTTTGCAGTTTTAATAATTATCTCTTCGCGATTTGAATATGCGGGAGGTATTTTGGGGAAATTCATTCAAGCCGGGGGAAAATCAGAAATACATCCTTGAAGAGGCAAATATAACTATCTCCACAGTTGCTAAAAAGCAATAATTATTACTCCGGTACTACAAGATATTTCACAAATATTCGGAAGCAAAACTGACTACGTCGTTTAAAAGCATGGCCGATGTGCTTACATTGTCAAGTGTATCGCGCATTAATACGGCAAAAGCAAAATCCCGCTGCTGCTTGGAAAACTACTGCTGCAAAGTCTTGCACATTTTGTAGAAAGGGGAAATATTCCAGCAGTTTCTACCGCTAATGTGTCTTTGCACTAGAGTAAATAAACGGGATAGTCACTTTTGCATTTCAAACTTTCAAAAATAAAATTCGGTGCTGTAGTCATTCTTATTGCATTTTAGCCACTGTGGAGATAGTTGCATTTGCCTGCACGATGATATTCTCGTTCGGACTTTAATTTAATGTGTGCTATAGATTCAAAAGGATTATTATAATCTCTTTAATGGCTAAGTAAGTAATTCTTTTACGGTTTAATTATATAATTCTCTTTTAGGACGAAGTACTTAATTCCGTTGTAGATTAGTAAGTAATACACCATTAGGCAAAATTATATTACCTCCAGACTAATTCATATTAAAACTATTAAAATCAATGAAAAGGTGTTCCTCCGGTGGGATTCGATTAATAACAGAAAATTATTATTATTAATACATTAATACAAATGTATTTATGTATATTGATTATTAAGCTGAGAGATCTGTGCTAAAGCACAGACATTTGGTTGTAAAGGCTGAGGCCACTTATATCGACCTAATAAATTCTTATCTTATCTTCTTATTATATATGTACATGTATAAGCATCAAAATTTGTTGATTAAAATGGCTGAATAGAAAATATACAAGATGTTTGTGAAATACAGACAATCAATCCTTGCAATTTTTTTTATTTCATTTCTATTCCTTTATTTATTGTTGTTCGACAATACCTAACAATATATAATTTACAAAGTTTAACTATACAAGGACTCATTGTCCATTATTGTCCTATGAGCGTAATACTATAACTATACATATGTATTTGCATCAAAATTTACTGCTAGCAGCGTTGCTA
This sequence comes from Lipothrix lubbocki, assembly GCA_034696945.1. Taxonomy (NCBI): domain Eukaryota; kingdom Metazoa; phylum Arthropoda; class Collembola; order Symphypleona; family Sminthuridae; genus Lipothrix; species Lipothrix lubbocki. Next base: position 1,970 of record JAQGAK010005210.1, on the reverse strand, counting down.
AACGCAATAATTGTCGACTTTTGACACAAAATATTGTAACGGATTGTCAGAATTTATGAAGAAAACATTGTCATTAAATGTAATAAAATGCAGACACCACTGATAAGGAATATAGGAATTATTATGTACATTGCAATTCTTTACTGTGAATAAATCAAACTATAACAATTTCAATTTCCTTTGTGGATTTCATTCAGTTTTCCCTTTTAAACTAAAATAATTTTTATTCATTATTAATAAACTATTACACTTTAATTATTAATAAATTTGCAAGTATTTTTTGCTGTTGAATTAAAACTGGCAGCGTTTTTATGAGGCCAAATTATTACTTTTGACCACAATTAGTACAAAATCTTCCAGTCTCTAATAAATAATAAGTTTGCTATAATGATTTAATTCATAAATAATAATAATTAATATAAACTATTAATTAATTAATATAAATTAATTTAAACAATATTCATTTCCTAATTTTTACAAAAATATTGATACAGTTAAAAAGTATAGGAAAGAAAACATGGGATATAATTGAAATTAATTTTATAATAAATTATTCTTTAGTTAGCGGTAAATAATTATCAGTACGAATGGTATTGGGTCAGACATTTATGTCGATGCCTCCATTTGCATCGATGTTCCAGAAGACACGCGTCCCTACTTCGCAACTGCTCGCAACGCCATCTTTGTCTCTTCTGGGCCGGATTTGGAAATTGTCGGACGGATTCAATAATTCCACTGGGCCGACAATTAAAATTTCCCCGGTGGTGTCCGTTTCTTGTGGAAACCAATCCCACTTGTTGCCATTGTCGTCCATGTCCACCAAATGTATTCCAAACTTTAAAATTGGAAGAGTTTGAACAAAATAGAAGTAATAAAGACAATAATATTATGAACAAATGGAAATGAGACGACTGCATTTTAAATTTATAATGAAAATACTTTATTCTGTGATTCCCAATAATTTAGTTTCTTATTTTATTAGATAATTTATATTATTCTACTTTTACTTAGATTGTTATATCTGACAGACAGTATGTATAGGTATTGGTATTAGGACTAAATAACATGCGTTGTCAAATATTTAATCCAGTATTAATTTCCTTGTCGGTTTCACCTTAACCCATAAGGAAATTTAAACTTTTTCACAATTAGAATAATTATTGCATTTTCGTCTGCAGTTGTGAAATGCAGAGGAATTTATTTGCACTTTGCCGGAAGCCACATTACCTTCCCACAAACAAACATTGCAAATTGCAAATTAATGGAATGATTTAAATTTATTTAAATCTTTATATCAACTAACGATAATAGTCATACATTTTAATTTATTTTCAATTATATTTTTCGTCGCGAACATTATAAAATAAATAGAAATACATACTTGAAATAATACATGAATAATTTGCTTTTATGTATTCATACTTTCACTCTGCTTTATTATGTAAATTATGTAAAAATTCGGAAGTGAAGAATTCAAGCACGTGACTTGTTCGCCACGTGCACCTGAAATTCCCGATCTCATTCCTTCATAATTTTGTGTAAATATAAGTACCTATAATTTTTTATAAACAATTTTGGCGTGTGGATTGTAATTACACATCATTCGTTATTAGTATTGCATTGTTCTAAAAATCAATTATCTACTGGACAAACAAACCCCGCCAGCACTATACTACTGCGTAATGTCGTGGGACAAAAAAATTGTGGAGTTTGATTTGAAACCCAGGTCTTGGGAACAAACAGTAAAATCCATGGTATTATTTGCTAACTCCAGGGACCCAAAAAATGTGACTTTAATTGTGAAGGCACCAGATGGGAAAGTCAAAGAATTTGTTGTAAATAGATTTTTGATGAAGATAGCCTCGCCAATATTTGCAGACAGACTTGTTGATGAGGATCAAATGGAATTGAAGATCGAAAATGTTGATGTTGATTTGTTCGAAATTCTTTTGTGGGTATGTTGTTTAAGT